>JBBYHK010000022.1:3162347-3186424 GCA_038382065.1 Adansonia grandidieri
TAGATATGAATGATGTTAATAAATATATTAAAAATTAAATAAAAAAATAATGAATAAAAGCTCAATCTCATTATTAGATACAAGGCTTTCGAAGTAAATAAAAATTCATAAAATTCAATTTTAAATAGAAGAAGTATTAGTATTTGCCTTTTTTGTTTTGAAGACTTCTATTGGCTACTTAAGCAAATTTGTTTGACAATTTTTATTAGCTACAAATCGGCAGCCGCATTTTGGAGCTAAAGTATTTACGTGTCCGATGTTGGTCGAAAAAATTTTAAATTTTTTTTTATTTAAGTTTGTTGTTAACTTAATTTAATATATTTAAATTATTCATATTTACTGTTTATAATTAATAAAAAATTATAAAAATTATTTTTATATTACTAGTTTTATATTTTATAATTAAACTTAAATAAAAATATTAAAATTATAAAATATGAATTCAAATCGGCTCGGCTCAAATTAACAAAATGTCTATTCAAGATTTGATATAAATGGATCATGCTTGTCAGGTAGCCCTGCTCGTAAACACGTCTATTTTAGAGATGGAAAACTCGAAATTGTTATTATCAATCCAGTCAAAAAAAATTATTAACAATCTTTTATTGAAAATTTTTATGATTAAGTAATAACCGACATGCCAAACAAATAATGAAGGAGATTAAAATATATGTATGTATGCAGCACTTGTTAAACTATAATTAAACAAAAAAAGTAGTGTCATTTGAAAAATTAAATTAAAAACGGAAATAGAACCAAAAAATTGAATGAATGGAGATTTACCTCAATGACAAGTAGCCTTCAAGTAGGTAAAAACCTAGCATATCAATTTACTTATTTATAGTAGTGAGGGTTTGTCTTTTTCTTTTGTAAAAAATAATATGGAGAGTAAATTATGGTAGTAATTAATGTTAGAAGATATTGAAAATCTTCATTTTTAATTAATATTCTATTTAAATTTTGAATATTTTAGTAATAACAATCTTAAGATAATACATTTAATGAAAATAATTAAATGTAATTTGATTTGGTCTTCTAATACCAAATTTAAAATTTGTCAATGTAACTTAGTAATAAAAGGAAGAATATTGGATGTTTAAATAAGATGGTTTAAATAAGAGGGACAAATTCTGGTGTTAGTCTCCATATTATCCCTAAATTTGAGTTTTGATCTTCGATCCAATGAATAATGGTGTTATTATTCTTCCATTAAAATGTTAATATTGGTGTTGACTTGCTGACCGTTAAATTTACATACATGACGAGCTTAGCTGGCAAAACTTTTACTCATACAAAAATGTAAATTTAGTCATCAATAATGATTTGAAAAATTTTTAATTCCTATATTTTTAAAAATTTTTAATTTTGATTCAATCTTTAAAATATTAAAAATGATTAAAAGTATTTATATTATAGAGAGACTTGGATTATATTTATATTAATATTTAAAATAATAGTATTAGTCCACTTTTTATAAATATAAATATCAAAAAGAGTAATATTTATATAATAAAAATATTAAAAATATTTATTAAATAGAGAAATCAACTAAACCCTAAATACCGAAAAATAATAATTTTAAAGATGAAATTAGCATAAAAATTATAAAAAAACTTGATTAAATAATAAATTTTTTAAACAAAAATTAGAAATTCATATGAAAATAAAATTCACGTTATAGTATATAAAAATGTATGTTAGTAAGGGTACTCGACAAACTTAGTGAATTTAGCTATAATTGGAATGGAACAAGGGGGTAGCTTTTGAGCTTTTGATTGAAAGCACTGCTGATATCTTTGGAATTAGGATGACAGGGCCGATGGTTATTTAGTTGATAAGATTTTGGACAAAACCGGCATGAAGGGTACTGGTAAATGGACCGTACAGCAAGCTGCTGCTTTGTCTGTTGCGGCTCCAACAATTGCTGCTTCTTTGGATTCGAGGTTCCTTAGTGGGTTGAAGGAGGAAAGAGTCGAAGCTACTAAATTCTTCAAATCTGGAGGATTTGGTGGTGTCTTGACTGAACAAATTCTGGACAAGGCAAAATTAATTGGTGATGTAAGGCAAGCCCTTTATGCATCCAAGATTTGCAGTTATGCTCAGGGCATGAATCTCATTCGTGCAAAAAGTATCGAGAAAGGTCGGGACTTGGAAGTTGGGGAACTGGCTAGGATATGGAAGGGAGGCTGCATCATCCGAGCTATTTTTCTGGACAGAATCAAGAAGGCTTATGATAGAAATCCTAACTGTGAAGACCCGCACCCAACTTGCGAGGTATTATCCGTTTTGGTCCATTGGATTTCACAGTTTTGTCTTCAAAAGGGGTCTCGCAAATATAAGCTTAAGTTTCAACATATATATCATGGCAGATCCTCAAAGATTTCAAATGTGGGATTGGGATTTTACACCGTCAAACTTAATACGAAACTGACAGAATCAATACGGAGCAGACAGAACTAGGATCACACCAAGCGTTGGGATTCTAGAGGTGGCTCACACCATGTAGCACTCTAGAGGTAACTCCCACGGTGTAGCACTTAGCTCCTAGCGACTGGTGATTGAGTTCTGATACCATTTGTAGAGACTCGCACCCAACCTGCGAGGTATTGTCCGCTTTGGTCCATTAGATCTCACGGTTTTGTCCCAAAAGACATCTTACAAGTATAGACTTTAGTCTCAATATATATATCATGACAGATCTTCAAAAATTCTCGATGTAAAATTGAGGTATTACATTAACCTTGCAAACCTGCTTGTTGACCCAGAGTTTGCAGGGGAAATCATTGGCAGGCAATCTGCTTGGAGAAGAGTTGTTTGTCTAGCTATCAACGCCGGTATTAGCACTCCTGGCATGTCATCCAGTCTTGCTTATTTTGACACTTATAGGAGGGAACGTGTACCGGCTAATTTGGTTCAAGCGCAACGAGATTATTTTGGTGCCCATACTTATGAAAGGGTTGATATGGAGCGATCCTTCCGCACTGAATGGTTCAAGATTGCCAAACAACTAAAGAATTAAGTTTACTCCAGCAGTCATCTTTGGAACTCTTATTAAGTTTAATATCATCTACTCTGGATTTATGCCACAAAGAACTATACCGTGGTTATTTCTTTAAAGTTTATCTCAACTTCATTTATCACACCCAGCTTTGAATTTACACCTGTCAACAGTGTGCTGGATGTGTTGATGTTATTAATCAAGTCCGTGGCTCCATTTTTGTCTTAAATGTGATATTTACACAATGTAGGTCACAGTAGTTAATCCAATGTGCGAACTTGAAGTTATTAAAGAACACTTTTTTTTTCTTGATAAACTTTTGTTCTTTTAATTTATTATTATTATTTATTTTTTGCTTTGTTAGATATCAACATCTTTTAGACGGGTCCTCAGAGTTCTTGTGCAAACTCTGTGCTTTGATTTTGTTAATTAATTGCGCATTCTGACAGTGAAATGCCTTGTCCTACACCACTCTATTGCTTATGCAGAATATCAAATGGCGTATATCCCATTGTTTCATTCTTGAACTCTATAACTATCAAAATCCATTCGATATTAAATTATCATTATGGTGGAATGTGCATTTTGTCTCGCGTAATATGCTTATACAAGGTCACTTGCTAGATACAATCTTGATCATCTATGCGTTCCTGCATGTTAATATGTATCATGCACACCGAAAATGAATTTCAGTACAGTTAGAGATACTGATTGAGCTAAACCACGATTATAAACCGTTATGTTGCTTATACACTTTCTTTCCTCTTATTTTCCATGTAACATCTGTATTTCTATCAGTTTTTTTATTTTGGGTCATATTTAACTATTCTCCTAGGACTGCACCTGGCTTTGGTTTTTTATATTTGTAAGCAAATGCAGATAAGCTTATAATGCAAACTTAGGAGACAGTTAAAAATATATAAATTTTACTATGTTTCTTTTTCTTTTGCATGATCTGGTATTAGCTCCCTTTGACCGTTGATGCCCACAAACAATATGTGGATTACAGTTCCGAGGTCAGTATGTGTCTTGAGATGAAATACAAAAGCTCTTGCCATGTGTTTCAAAATTTGCTTTTGGTTGTTATCTTTCCGTTTGTGCTTTGCTCATTCATCTTGTCCTTGTTTTCTTAGAGCAGAATATGGCTTTTTGGTAAGAGCAATGGCTTCCAATCAGTAACTGTGGAACATGTTTTTATATTAGCTGTTCCTTTTTCTCTTTTTTTTTTTTTTTTGGCTTTGTTTGCCTAGCTGTTTGCACTTGCACTTGCACTTGCATTTGCCTTTCTTGGTATATAAATGGTCTGTCATTAAAAATTGTCTTTGTTTCGTCCCTCATAGTTGTCATTTGTCTCTCTGTTTAGAGCTTTCCAGCGAAGCATACTCTATTTTGTTCATGGCCTTGCACATACAAACACATGAATAGACATCAACACACTATTTTTAAGAAGTTTATTAATTTCTCACCCGCTAAAAATGTAACTATTTTCCTTTTTTTTTTTTTTAATAAATGATTCCCTTTAAAGTTTGCTGCTTTGACCCCATGAATGATCTGATAACTGAATTCAAAATGCATAACAATTTTGTAGTCTTGTTTGTGCATTGATATCAAAGGTATAACATTTGTTGTTACATTGCAAACGATTGTATCTAAGCACCAGAAAAGAAAAAAAAGCAACATATTGTGATCATATGTATATATATTTTTGGAAGGGACCTTGGAAAGAAAATACATTTTGCTTGTCTGAAAGTTCCATTGAATTCTACCATGTTTTGCAGGATCTCAACTGAACTCTACTTGCGAGACTTTGCATGACCACTAAGTCCCTTTTTAGATTTACCGCTGTTTTCGGAACTCTTTTTCACATCTTTCTTTGCCTCCCTGCGTGAAGAATGCTTGCCAGAATTATCACCCTTGTCATGCTTGAGATGAGCATTGCCATGGCTACCTTGACCTTCCTTGTGCTTATACTGATGATGATGATGATGAGCTGGTGCAGAAGAGGCATCAGAAACCATTGAATCATCACTATTTCTCTCACCATCATCATCGACATCATCTTCGATATTGTGATTATTGTTGTTATAATTCTCTTCACTGCATTCGAAATCATCTTCCATAGGAGAGTCCAAGTACCTTGTCCACCCTGATTCACTGCTGCTACATCCTTCGGGGCTGACAAAGATTTTGAAAGGGTCCATTATACGAGGTTAAATGTGGCTAATCGAAAAGAGGACGTAGAGGTTAAGGAAAGCAATGCCAAAACAAGGATGGTATTGAGGAAGATCCAAGTTGGAGAGATTATATAAGCAAGAAAGGGCTATAGCTTTTATTGTAAGTACGAACAAACAGAGAGTTTTAGTTTAGGAACAAAGAACTATGATATATATATATATATATAGACACACACAATTCAAAACTCATAGAACTCTTGTTTATTACAAGCTTTAACTTGTATTTATATATTAGTTGGTTAAACTGGGAGACAGCATATGTCAGCCTCAATTTAGAACTTAAGAATTCAACTTAGGTCTCGGGTTCGAATCCTAAGATGGATAGGTTGAGATTTATGGGATGAAAATTATTTCTCATTATATAGTCCAACGATCACATGTATCAAGGAAAAAAAATCTGAATTATGGCATAGGAAAAAAACTGAAAAAGAAATCAATAAACTGCTGTCTTAATCAAAACAAGATCTCTTCTGTCATTATCATCCTAACCAGAGCATTAGCTTTTTTAGCGCAATATGTTACAGACAAACCCATTTCAGTATGTTTCATGAAAATGAAAGAATATATATACATATATATATATGTATGTATGCATATGTGTCTTTACACTAAAGCTTATCTGTATTCTCACAATGGTGGAAATGAACCCATTTCTGAAAAATGGATGAAATATATGAGAAACAAGTTCTGAAGCATGTTAGGCAACAGCCTTCCCACTTGAATGTAAATCTAAACTTTTCTTTTGCTTTTCATTTCATGGCTTTCTAATTCCCTGACCTGTCTTGACACAAACAAAAAGGTAAGCTTTCCTGGATAAAACGTGCATGGTTCGTTTGTCAGGTTTATAGTTTAAGTGAGGTTTACCTAAGATCTTTATGCTTTTGTTCTGTCTTCGTTTGCTGTTTTGTTGTTTGTCTCCTAAGAAAGCTCACCTGTGTCCTGTTGCCCATTCAAATTAATACACACACACACACACACACATGACAGGCTTGCCTGTAATATTTCATTTGTTTTGGTTAGATTATTGTAGCCAAATCTCAATCACTAAAAATTTTTAAATAAAAATAAATTCTCTAATTTTTTTTCTTTCACGATTTGATCTTGAAAAAATTAAATTTTCTTGGTTGGAAAAATATAGTTTATAAAAAAAAAGATATTTATTTGAATAATTTGGATGACAAAGACTTAAAAATAATGATATTATAATAATTATGGCATTTGAATTTATTCATCCATTTTCCAAATTTAAAATTATATTAACAATAAAAAAATAAAAACTCATAGTTTTAAGTTCATGCAATAAAACTACTTTGAATTATCAAAAAAGAAAAAAAAAACATTTTGTGCATTGCATAGGTCAGAAATTAGTTAATATGTAAAATTATGATGTAAATGGTGCTTTAATTTTTTTTTTTTTTTGTTAATAAAAAAAATTCCAGATCCATGCTAATGAAAATAAAGAAATATGGGTGAGCCTTATCAAGAAAAATTTATGTTGTTAAGCTATTTATTAAGTTGATCTTCAGTTCAGCATTCTTGAACAAAATAAATAATTTATTAGATACGAGAGAAAATTCAACTTCCTTTTAGGAAGATGGTGTTAATATTATGCTTAAGGTTGATCTAGTCCATGAACACCTCGAGTCCAATGCTGTAAAAAAAAAAAAAAAGAAATGCTTGGGTTCTTTATACTTTATATTGTTATTAGAATGATTTTTGGATTTCCATTTACTTCTACATTATTTTCAATTGTTGAGGGACACATTGATGTTTGATTTGAGCTTTTGTTTTACCAAGTAATGAAAATAAATGCTACTGAATCTGAATCTGAATCTGAATCTCAGTTTCAAATATTCAGTCAGCAAGAGCAAACTAGCTTAGCTTGCTTCTTTGAGTGATAAATCATTCAGGTTTAAATCGGTTTTCGATTTTCTCTGTTTTTTTTCTTTTCAGCCCCTATCATTCAGCAAGAACAAAGGATTGAACATCAAGGAAGGGATATTATTTGTAATTGCAAAAAGAAAAACTAAATTCCAAAAATCATAGATATATATGTATACATGCATTTACAAGATAGCAGTAGCATGATCTAGACAATCAACAAAATTATGGAAACATTTTCTTAAATTTCACTTTTTTTCTCACTGCATTTAGAATGAAGAGACGATGCCATATCCAGCTTCAGTCATTAGTGTTGTCGAGAACATCTGTCCGCTTCAACTTTCACATCTGTTCTCTTTGTGAACCGACCCTTGATCCGAGGTCTGGTTTCTGCATATGCTTTCCTTGAAACATACCTTATTGTCTTTTCAAACTTTCTTGTCTTCTTCTTCTCTCTGTATCTTAGGACCCTGGCCTCCCTGTCCATCGCTTTAAGTTGGGGTGGCAATGGCATCCGAATGGCATTGGCAGCGCCACAGAATATGTCAATTGTACCTTGGGGAGGCCTTGTTTGTGAGACGGAGATATAACTCATAGTTGATTCTGGCGCTACTCCGACATCCACAGCGGAAAGGGATACCTAACATGGTACAGGGAAACATAGTTCGTAGGACTATTATACGTGCAATGTGCAATTCTCGGACGATTTTCAGATCCAATGTTTTTGATGGGTAAAACTTAATTTCGAGCTAAGCTAAACAGATAATAGTCGTAACTTATAAATGTCAAATATCTGAACTGGAACAAAAGGGAAAAGAAAACAAAAAGCGTCAATGATATTTAATTATTCCATTTGATCCTACTTCTTATGGAAGAAAGGTAAAGGAAAGAAGAAAAGCAAGCTGTTAAAGTGCGGAAGAAAAAAAATAAAAAATAAAACAGAAGATACCCTTTAGATTTTAATTAGTAGAATATAATCAGACATGTACATAGATTTCCAAAACTATTGGTTGTGAGAATTGCATGTTTAAGCTGATAATAACAGGCTGTGAGTAAAACGTTTTTGAGCTAGGTGAAGTAGAAAACTTCAAAAAATTGGAATCAGACATTCACTCATATCTTACACTCACTTTTGAATTCGTTTAACATAGTCCTAGAAAGTTATTAACAGCAAAATGAACCTTACACTGTGGCTAACGGAACCATTGTAGCTGTATTCAGATTTTGAGGAATCATAATCCAGGCCATACTGAAAACTCTGATGTTGCTGCTGCTGCAAGTGATCTTTGGCTTCTCCAGGCTGAACTGGCACTATACTGTCACCCCCATAACCCTTGTTTTGAACACCATAATGTTGTTGCTTCTGGTTATACTGGTCAGTTAATTGATTCTCAACAGTACTTGAATTGTATTCCTCGAGATCCAGATACTCATCAACCTCCTCCCCACCGAACAAGAAACCATTATTCTGATTATTGCCGCTATTTTTCCCAGGATTCGGCGGTAACCATGAAGCTGCCTCATCTTCATCCTCCTCAGCAATTGTCTCATCTTCATCGTCTTCAGTTTCACCAGTTGATGCCAATTTTGGTCCACCTTGATTAAAGGCCGAGAGGCCATATAGGCAGCCTGAAATTGGAAGAATTGGGACACGCTGGTGGCGACGTAGAAGTGGATTGGTGGAGTGGATTTCGGCATCACATGTTGTGCATAAGGATGCAGCGTCTGCCTTGCACCAGAAGGCAGCAGGCGCACGCTCACATGCCTCGCACACCTTCACAAGTTCATGCGGCGAGGCCACCCGCTTCGCAGCATGCTGTCGGGCATCACATCCGGCACAGAGGTAGGCCGAGTCCGCTCGACTGAACACTGTGCCAGCTGCGAAGCCGCATGTGTCGCATACACGTCCCCAGTTGTTTCCACCACCATCCCCACTACCAACATCGCTAGTACCCACCTGTTTAAACATCTCTGAAAACTGAACTCAAGTTGCGTGCGAGCACGGTGAAGGGCAGTGAGGAATGGAGGTCCAAACTGTACGGAAAACCCAAGTGGGGAGGGGAGACTCCAGGGACAGACACATGGCAACAAGTTAGAGGCTGCAATCCTTTCTCGTGGTTTCGCTTAGTTTTGGCGTGGGCCCGGTACCCATGGCTTTGGCATGTAATGTGAAGGACGCTCATAACCCACTATTATTTACCATGATTATAAGAGAATTATACTCATAATCTAATTAAAATATAATGTGATGTAATATGAATATATATTTAAAAATTTATGTATTATAAGTTATTAAAATATTAAAATTTATATAAATATAAAATATTTTAAATACTATTTTAATATATAAAATAGAAAATTATTATATGAATTTATAAATTCCCACGTGTCCTCACCTTGACCACATCCAGAAGACAACATGTCATGCTGATTTGGATTACTTCAGTTGCGTTATTGTTAGAACAGTGCTTCCGAGGACATAAACAAGCAGCTTTCATCATAACAAAGTTGCTGACTAAGAAAACCCTAGAGAAAATTCATCAGTCCAATAGAAAGCTGCCATGTGGGAGGCTACTGGATTAGATTAGCTTAGAATGCAGCTACACCACTAATTTTGTGACAGTATACTATAGTGTTGAAATGATCCCCTCGTCTAATTATGGCCTCTTGCATTCGATCCAATCCAATCCAACAAAAAGGTTTGCCATCACTTGCTCTTAGGAGTCCACTGACAGTGCAATATGTTTAGAAGTGCGGCCGGCAAGCGGCTCAAAATTTACAGTGCCGTGCTAAATTAGTAGTAAACGTTTGCAAGACATATTCAACTCCAAACCACAATGATCTTTAATTATTCAAAAAATCAATTAATTTTTCTTTGTAGATAATGGAATTTGATAATGAGTAACAAATGATCGAATATGTGTTGGTTTTTAAGAAGTTTGGTGCAAGAGAGTTGTGGGTTTTTTGTTGTTGGCCAAAGCTACAGGGAGAAAGGGGATAGAATTGATGCTTTTATGTTGCGCAGAATTAATGCTTTTTGATATCATGTGAATGTGATAGTAATGGAGATACATACATAACATGCATGCGCTAGCATTAGTTTTGTTACTGATTCCCCATCTGATCTGCAGATATATATATATATATATATTGATTATTATTATTTGAGAGTTGGCTCCAAATTGAATTTATAGTTAATATGCTTCGAGTGAATTTATTTCAGCTGAAGAATCTTTGAGCAAGCAGATTAATTGGTGAGCTTCAGAAACTTACGAGGGAGTGAAAATGGGAAAAGCCAGTGAAGTCACATATATATATATATATATATAGGAACAGCAATCTGCCATGCGAATGGGATTGGGATGCTTTGAGCACCATTCTTGTGCAGCTGTCTGTCACCGATGATAAATGCTTTCCCAATTCTTTGCCATGCAAACTAAGCCAGATTTGGAGAGGTTAAAGAGCATCTTTCACCAGCAGGTTCGATCAAATCACAGTGGCACAATAGAGAAGTTCAAACTTGCTGCTGCATGCTTATTGCTATCATTATCATCCAGGCCAAAGGCCTTTCTGATTTAGATCATGAGTTGGATAATTTTCCGACAGTACTGGAAGGTATCAAGGAGTTAATTCTTCAGGACTTGAGTTCCATCGTGCCTTTTTCCTTGTCCTTAACTAATCTGCTTAGAGCTTCATTGGCTGCATTTTCAAGCTCCCGTTCCCATCCATGTTCCAGTGATTTTAATTGTCTCAAAAAGCCTTCAGCTCATTCAAGTATCAATTATTAGCGAAAAACAAGGAACTTTTTATTCATAGCTGCAGTACTGTTCTTGAGTGACTGACTAACCCTATTGAACATTGATCATTTAGCTATTCTTACAACCTAGGAAGCTCGGACACACGAACACGGTGATACCAGAATTTCTAAAAAATAAAAGACACGGATAGGGCGGGGCACGATAAATTAAAAAAAAAAAAAGAAAATTCAATAGCATTTGTTTGCAGTTTCTTCTCATCCCTTGATTTTGCACCTTTTCAGTATATTTCTGTTGGTGATGGTAGTGTAAATTTAATGATTTAACAGGTTTAAGGACATTGCAGTTTTCTTTTCCGAAGCTTAAGCTCCCCTAATTTTGAGGAAGCTCCCCTAACAGTTTGAAGGACATTGCAGCTTTAAAAAAAAAAAAAATTAAGAATCTAAAAAGATGGTTTTTAAAGATAGTGGCAAGCAATGAATAAAAAACCGAATCAGAAATTAAATTAACATGACCTCCTAATCACCTGTTCTATCGGTTAAAGATATGATTAAACATTTAAATATGTGATTTTGATATTAAATAAAAAAATTAAATATAGTATTTACTTAAATAAAAAATTTGTATTCGGTTTAATGTTATAATCTTTAATATATAATAATAAGAGATTAAAAATTTAAATATCATTATTTAAAAAAATTTTAAAAAAAATAATAAAAAAAATTATTAATTAATTTTTTTTATTAATTAAATCCATTTTTTATTAAACAGATCATCAATTTCCGATTAAATAGATTAAACCAACAGCTCTAGGCTAGTTTTTTTTTTTTTTTTTTGGGACACTTGAGGCCGGTCTCTCCCTGCTAATTAAGTGTGACGGAAGCTAATAACCTTGGAGCCTGGCAGGCTGGCATGAAATTTTGTACCATAATTTTGGCCCTGCATGCTCGCTCAAGCCCACTTCAACTGCCCTTTTGTAATTGCATTACAACTTACGAATGTCATGCCTTTTTTTGCCTTAAAATTAAGCAGGAACTGGACTAAATTTACTTGGTAAATAAGACTATGCAACCCGTCAGATCAGACAAAAGTAAAACAAATCCTTGTATGTTTATTTATTTGTGTATATAAATATTAATCTACAAGCAATCCAAAGTTTTAAACGAGAATGTAAATAAAACTCTGGACACAAACTAACTAGTTAGGGGATACTGCATGTTCTTGCTTTACTCAGATTGAAAATCGGATAGATCGGTTGAATTAATTCAACAAAAAAGTAATTAGTAGTTTGATCCGATATATATTAAACGTGGTAATTAATTGAACCATGCAAGGGCAAAAACTAAATTGAGTTGTATTTTTTAATATATTTTTTAAAATTTTATTATTTTAATCTCTACCATCTTCATTCTATATTAAAAATCATATTACTAAATCAAATGCATATTTTTATTTTATTATATTTAATATTTATCATCAAAAATTGAAAATCTTACCTATTCAATGTCGGTTTTTTAACTTTGGTTTTACTTTTACCATTACTTTTTCCTTGTAATAAGGTTTGGGTAAGTAAGGGTCTCTCATCTCATCCTTGGAACTGAAGAAAAAAATGTGTTTGATGAAGTATGGCTTTCTGAAAGTGACGTCCACGCGTAGCCTCATTGATGTACACGTGTATAAACCCACACTAAAAGTAATTATATTTATTTAAGAAAAAAAAAGAAAAGAAAATAGAGGCTGAGCTTGAGGGGTTTTGGTTCATTTATATATGAATGTGGGAACTTGTTATTGTGCCTTGTTATCGATGCATCAAACTTTGAAGAGTGTGTCTGTCTGCGTGTTTATCTCATCTTGTTATAATAGAATCTATTTTTCTCTTGTTTTCTTCCCAGCTGGCAGAGTTTGATATAATATTTTGATCAGTTTTGTTGGGTCGAATTGAATGAATCTTTGTTTGGAGAGTTAGGAGGGAATTTGATCAGTTTATTTTGAGAGAAAAAAAAAAAAAAAGGAAAGAAAGATGGGAAGGCAACCATGTTGTGACAAAGTTGGTTTGAAGAAAGGGCCATGGACTGCAGATGAAGATAAGAAGCTTATTGACTTCATCCTCACCAATGGCCAATGCTGCTGGAGAGCTGTTCCTAAGCTTGCAGGTTAAATTTCTCTAACCCACATTTTCAGATAATCATAACAATTTTTGTACCCCCTCTTTTTATTTAACTTGTTGTTTGAATCTGGAAAAAAAATTTTCTATGGTCTCGGGAATCTTTTTTTCTTGTCAAATAGATTTGTTCATCTCATCTTACTTCTTTTCTCAGTTTTTGATGAAGCAAAAAACCATTGTTCAAGCTACAATACATTTAGCTTATTATTTTTCCTTTTTCTTTTGTTTAAATGGAAGGATATGAAAATGAAAATGGGGGGGGGGGTGTTAGCAATGGCAACTTAGCTTTATGATTAAGAAAAGCTGGCGGATAAGGCAATAATTTTAATTATTTTCACTGAAATATCGATTTTTTTCTTTTTTTTTTTTTGGATATGTGATTGTAGGATTGTTAAGGTGTGGGAAAAGTTGCAGACTGAGGTGGACAAACTATCTTAGGCCAGACCTGAAAAGAGGACTTCTATCTGAATATGAAGAACAAATGGTGATTGATCTCCATTCTCAACTTGGAAACAGGTTCCCCCATCTTTCATCTTTCACCATTTTCATCTGCTTTGGACTCATTTCATTTACTAAAGACAATAATTATGACGATTGGCACCGCTGTTCCTTGAAATGAACCCCAATCTTTCAAAATGATTTCTTAGACATATTCATTATCCAATGCACACTGCCTTTTTGGACTTTGAATTTTTTTAAGCAAACCCAGCATTGATTACCAATAATGGACTTTGTTCCATTTTTAAGCATTTCCTGGGGGAGGAAGCAGGAAAGTTTCAGAATTTTACAATTGTAGACTCAGCCCCATTCACCCATTTCTTTAGTATGCAGTACTCATCAAAGTTACTCTAAAGATAAATATATATATATTTATACACATAAATGAATATATATAGAAATTAATATATTTTTATATATATATGTGAATATATTGATTAAAAAACCAGGTGGCTTTATGGGACTGGAACAAATTTCTTGGACATTGAGCTTTCTTGTGGACATAATAAGAAGGCATGCTTCTTTCAAATGGTCCCAAATTTTACCTCATTATTATTTTACTATTTTTTATCAATTATCACAATTGCTTTTGTTTTTTATATATATATATAAATTTTATCATCTTTTCCACTGATTTTTATTATTTATTTTTTAAATTTGTGCAGATGGTCTAAGATTGCTTCTCATCTCCCTGGAAGAACTGATAATGAAATCAAGAACCATTGGAATACTCATATCAAGAAAAAACTGAGGAAAATGGGCATTGATCCTCTCACTCATAAGCCACTATCCATTACTGAACAACCACCCCAGCAACCGGAGCGAGATCAGCAAGAGAAACAAGTTTCAAAAGGTGGTGTCAAGTGTGAAATGGAGAACACCAAGGAGCCTGAAACATCCTTACAATCCAGGATAACTCATGAAGCAAAGGAGGAAGATAAGAGCATGACAAGCTCATTATTTGACCCAACAATGGAGATGATGATGATTATGAACAATAATATTGATGGTTTTTGCACAGATGAAGTTCCATTGATTGAACCCCATGAGATTTTGGTCCCTAACTGTGCACCATCATCAACATCTTCTTCCTTCTCCTCTTCTGGCGATTCTTCCAAGTTCTTTGAAGAATTAATGCAGTTCCCTGATTTTGAATGGCCCTCTGATTGCAACACTAGCAGCAGCAACAACAACAATAACAATAATCCGAGCTTGTGGGATGATGATTTCAACAGTTGGGATTTGCTAAATGACAGAAAGTTATCATCTCCTCTAATTCAGTGCCCAACTAGTATGGCATTTGATCAAGAATCTTGGGCATATGTATGAGCTCTTGTGATTTGATTTCTGAATTCTTCTTTTTTTCTTTAAATGTGGGTTTTATTTGTAATTTAACAGAGAGAAAAAAACAAATAAGATATATGGGGAAAATTCATCACTTATTTTTACTTTCTCTTCTTCCTTCTTCAGTATTCCCCCCCCCCCCCCCCCGAAAAAAAAAACAGGACTTTTCTTTTTCATATAATGAATTGAAGATAAGAATTCAATGTGTTGTGAATTCCATCGTTTATTTTCTTATTCATAGAATTTTGACTAAGATATCCTAAAAAAAATTAATTATAAGTTGGCATTACTCTCTGACCATAAAGTGGGAGAATATTAATCATTAAGGCACAAATAAAACTTGAGCTTAATCGAGTGTAATTGATCAATTATTTTAAAAAATAATTAAATTATTCGAGTTTAATATTTAATTGGATTCAATTATCAACAATGGGAGTAAAAAACTCAAAATCGATTTAAAAATTAAAATAAAATATTTTAACATGTAACTAAATAATAAAATTATTTAATTTATATAATATGAAAAATTATCAAATTCTAAAGCACGAGATCTATTGTGGTCCGGTTTCATTCCATTATTGTTTAGGGATTTTAAAGGAAAAAAAAAACTCAATAGAATAAAATCGGAAAAATGTGTATCTTTTTTTTAATTCAATTATATCGAAAAGGATGCAAACATTTTTTAAAAATTATGGGCAATTAAGTTACCAATTGAGAGTTTAAGAGGATTATTGGTAATATTCATTACATGTAGGTTAAAGAGTTAAGTCTAAGTAAAAAATTTTAAAAATTAAATTGCTAGATCAATGCCAAGTATTAGACCAATTGCCCATGAATATATATATATATATATATATATTTTAAAATATTAAAGTCAATTACAATAATAATTAAGTATCATCTCATGCCCTATATATATATATATATATATATATATATAATGAATTAATACTGAGTGAACTTTGATGTCAACAAATAACAAACAACTCAATGAGAACTCTCATGTTAATGTACAATAATGCAACCCCACCCCCTCTTAAAGAAAATATATATATATATATATATATATATATATTGTTTCCAAACTGAGGGTACATTTATTGATAATGTAAATTTCTAATTAATTTGTATTTATTTTTTCAATTAATTATCACCCTTTGGCTTTACTTGGCAGCCAATATTACAAAAGATTGCTTTGTCGTGTTAGGCAAAACCGTAGATTACTAGTAACAATGACATTGGTCCAACCGTATATAATATATATATATATATGTATGTACATATAACAACTACAGCTTCTTCCTGACTCCCATCTATAATTTTCATTACGTATTTATTATTTTTTGATTGTTTCGCCACCATATTTTTCTATTATTCTTTTTTTTTCTCCATTTTTTTATATTATATTCATGCATATTGCTGTTTTTATTTTTCTGGTGATTTAGAATCATATTTCTAACCTATCCCATGTCTTAGTCGAATCTTTCCAACTCTTTTCAGTTCTTCTGAATTTGAAATCATTTAAATTTCTTGCTTTGCTAAACATTATTTCTATCTCATTATATATTGATTAGATAATACAAAGAAGTGATTCCAACCCTTAACTCCAAGTTTTCAACCTTTTTTTCTAAATTATGAGCCCATATAAAAACTATATTCATTTTAAAAAATTGCATCTGTTTCAATTTAATCAACAACAAACTCTATTGACAACGGAAAATGCAGAGAGCTTTGAACCAAAAGTAATAAAACTAATAAAGATAAAACAGTTAGCAAAATTTTCGATGATTTGATTCGGAGTTTTGCTCAGTTGATTCATACAGTCATTTTTAAAAAAAAAGTATTCAGCAAATCTAAAGTTCGAATGCTAATACCTACAACTCGTAAACAATCATTTTAATGTAAAAAAAAAAACTCAACAAATTTTTCACATGTGGTCCAACATTTAAATTAAAATTAAAATATGAAAATTGAGAAGAATATTAATAAAGAGTAGAGGAGAAAACAAAACAAAGTAGTTAATCATGAAAGAAGAAATAGTAAGCTAAAATAACAAGTGAACCACTCTACCCTCAATCTTTAAAAAAAGAAAAAAAAAATCAAAATTTAATGTTTAATTCTATTCCCACCACTATTAAATTAAACTCATGTTGGGAAACCTACACTTCTTTGCTTAAAATGATTATACATAAAAGATTTGCAACTTGGTATTTAGTAATTTGATAATTGACTATAGGAAAATTCAATATTCTCAATATAGTTGTATAATCTCTCCAAACATAATTTTGCTACCTTCTAACTAAATGTTATATAGCATTTATAAAAATAGGTCAAATAAAAGGGCAATGACTAAGATTTATAAAAAAAAAAAAAAAGTATTATTTAATGAAAAAAGCAAATAATAATGCCAAGGGTTAGCTTGAGAAATTGCAACTAACAGGTCTCCTAAATAAGCTGGAAGATGCTGATTGTTTATGACTTTGAGAAATTGGTTTGGTTCACCAGTTGAAATTGAATAATTAAATTAGCTTATATGAATTCATGAAATTATTGGACAAAACATTATTTTCGGCATTATATTGGTAATTTGAGAGAATTAACTTACGGAATTCAAGTCCCTGTTGGTCAAATTTTGACATGTATTGATTAAGAATCTTGAGGTCAATGAAAAACCTCAGTTGTGAAATAATTATAGTAACTTTTTTTTTTTTTCAAATAATATTATTTTCATAAATTAAACTGTTAGAATCAGAACTAAAGGTTGTACTTTTGTTTATTTTTATGGGTTTTTTTTTTTTTTTCCAACTTTTGTTTGATACAACTTTTACATGTCAAAAAGATCGGTGGATTGGACAAAACTCCATCAAATTCGTGAATATATATATATATATATAAAGAGAGATTTACTTATATTAATATTAATGTAAAATTAAATTTTTTTTATAAATTTTTATAATTTTTTATACGGTTTATATTTTAACTAGTTAACTGTTAGATATAACAATATATTATTCATTGTGCTCGTAAATTTCAAATGAAAATGATATCTTTATCATGATCAATTAAAAATGCTAGGTTTTTTAATATATATTTAACGATTGAACTTATATTTTCTCAAAATTTGATATGTATAATTTACGTGAATAGAATATAAAATTTGACGGTCAAATTAAATAAATATAAACTATATAAAAAATTAATATTTTTTACATAAATTAATAAAATAAAATATTATAACGAATATATCGTTAGAAGAATATCATTTTATACGGAAAAAATTTTTAAATCTTACAAATGATCGATTTATATATATAATTGACACATTTTTCTTTTCCAACCGGTAGTAAACAAAATCATTCTCCAAGGAATGATTATGGCATATATACATATATATATATATATATATAGAGAGAGAGAGAGAGAGAGAGAGAGAGATTAGTAGTTTCTTATCAAATAATTTCAGAGTTTTGAGCGTGTGGCTAATGAGCACTGTATCTGTAGTACTTGCAACATCATGTTCATCATTCTCAAGCTGAAATAAGACCAATTCTACAGTTCTCTTTCACATATAATTTACCCAACTTTTTATTACAACGTGACAAGTGCGATTCTCTCCAAAACTCCAAAATCAACGTCGGAAGCATTTAAACTCAAAAGTCAAACCACACAGAACACTTGTCATTTGGATGTTTCATTAATCTCAGCTAAGCCCCATATTGTTTTTTTCCCTTTGTTTTTGTCAAATTAGCCCAAAAGATACGATCAATTTTTTCTGTTGATTCTGAAGGTATAGAAAAATCTTCCTTGAAAAGGACTCATCAAAATCACTCAAAATTGCAAAATCAATTAACTTTGGTTTTGGGATTATTAAAAATACTTGCATAATCAATGTAATTTTACTTAGCCTACAAAGGTAATAATTAGTTAAAACCCGATTCGCTTCATCTTTGATTACTTTTTTTTTTAAAATAAGTTGAAATATTATTAAAAATCAAAATATTACAAACTAGTAGAAATAAGCGAAGGTGAAAAAAAATGTTTCCCAACAATAATCAAAGAAAATGTCCGAGTGAGAAAAAAATCGAGAAATTCTCAACTCATCTTAAGAGAACTTGATAAGAATAAAAGATCTTCACCGGATTACTTGATAATATATTGCACGTATTCACGTATAAATAATGTTTATATATTTTTTATTTATAGTATAGATGTATTTAATAATTTATTTTATTTATTTTATTAAGAAATAAATAAGATGCAAAAACTAAAAATAAAATGAATATAAATCAATAATAAAAAAAATAATCGAAGGAAAACCTTGAAAATATTTTTTTAATATTTTTACCATAAAACAAATATATTAAATATAACTAAACACTCATGAAAAAGTTATTATAAAAGAATTAGTAATTACTCAAAGCATTGCATGGAAGAAATACTTGTCCATAGTATTATGCATTGGAAAAAAAAAACCAATTTTATTTGTAAAACACTAAAGAGTCCGGCGCGTGGGGATATCATCCATGATTGTCTGAAAGTGACAACGATTTGGTGGAGTTGACTTCAGTGACTTGAGTTAAAAAGAAGCAGAAGTCACAGTGGGATCCTCAAATTGTCCACTCGTCGAAAACCGCGTGGAGCAGCAGACACGGAAGCCAGCAAGACAGCAAATTTTGAGTAAAGTATAGATGTCAGCTTCGCATCAATCTAATCCAATTAGAGTCAACACACTTTGTGGGATTGCAATCGAAGTGGTCAAAAGGGAAAAAAATTTATGTTATTTATACCAAAATAAATGTAAATTTATATTATATAATAAAAATTAGAAGAAAAATATATATATTTTAAAATTGCAAATATAATAAAATTTATTTATATTATTTTATCTTAATAAATTATATAATTAAATAAAAAATTATGTAAATATAATAAAATCGATATTATTAGCTTTTTTTTATCTTTTATAAAAATTTATGCAATTTAATGAATAAATTATATAAATATAATAAATCCTGTAATATTATTTTTATTATCTATAATAATATATTTATGTAAAAAATTTATGTAATTATAATAATAATAATATTTTTTATTATTTTAAAATAAAAATTAATTACGTAATATAAATCGGTAACCAAAACACTAATATGGCATGACATTGTCATAGCACGATCAGTGATTCATATTTGTATTTAATATTGTAATGCTAACCACGTTGCATTTGTCAGCATGATCACTTCAAGAAGCAACTTCAATAGTTGATGTTATTTGAGAGAAAAAAAAAAAAAAAAAAAGAAACCCAGCATTTGCATGACATCATGCTTAACGAAGTTTACATAGTATTTCTAGTTAGGATTTATTCAAGTTGATTAGGTAAAAACATATGCAATTGCTAGATTTGAAGAGTCAAGAAAAAGTGGAATCAAACAAATAAAATTCTAAAAGAAAGATGAGAGATCAACAATGTGAGTACTTTTGAATTAGCAAAGACTAGATTGGATAGTCTTAATTAACCATATGACATGATCTATTTAAGTCGGTAGCTCTAGTCATAATCAAGCTTTAGATCAAACATCAGTTTAATTTCTTTGGACGATTTCTTACAAGAAATTATTAGTAAATGCATTAAGGTTAAAAAAAAAAAAGTTGACGATACAAAAATAATTTTTATTTTTTATATAGATATATCGTAAGGAACATGTATTATCCTACTAATTTCGATCTTGATATTAAAAAACTTTATTAACGATAAATGTGATAATATTTCATAAAAATGCACTTATGAATATGTTCCCTTAACCTTAATGATCTCCTCCACATAATATATATATATATATATATATATAATAAGAGTAGTGGAGGAGTGAAATGGATTGGAAGAAAAAGTACGAAAGCTTGAGATGAAAAAGAAAGATAGGATTTTGGAACATATATATTGTTTAGAAAAATAAAGAAGAAGAACAAAAACAAGAAGAAGTTGGCAAATATTTTAGAAGGAAATGATGATTTGTCAGTCATTTTTTTAGGCTTTTTCTCTCAATTGTCCTGGAGATTAGGGCAAATCTCGTCAGGACTTTGAAGGCATGCTCTCTCTGGCTTTCTTCTTCTACAGTTTCACTGCACTGGGGCGGTCACCGAATCCATAGGCAGGTCGGTCGCCCCACGCGCATGTTAATTTGTTAACCATTAGCCTTTTTAGTGGTTTTTTGGGGTCCCCCCTTCTGCCTCCACTTTCTTTATATTTTTGAGGCATCTGCTCCTCTTCCGAATGATGTCCCAATCCATTTTCTAATTATGAATCAACTGAATCAATGCTCCAATCAATGCTTCAATTCCATTCATTTCTAACTTCTAAACCCATAATATTCTTGAATTTCTGAAATTTTTTTAAAAAAATTAACCAATTGTAACATGGCATGTCATCGTTTTCTCAATGCTTTTGTCATGTTGATGGAAAAGGGTTTTAAAACAAGTTGGGGTTTTTAATTTTAACATGACTTAAGCAAGTGATGAACATGACGATATATAATAAAGTGTTATCATTTTTACATTATTTATAAAATAGATTAAGATATTATCAGATGTTTCTAAATCCGTAAAAATTAAAAACTTACAAAAAAAAAAAAAGCTTTTTTTTTTCTTCCAATGAAAATGAATTGCACTTGAATTCGTTTTCTCTCTACATTTTAAATCTTTTGGTCTTAAACTATATATGAATAAAGTGTCTTTTAATTACTATATTAAGCCCCACATTTGAAATAAAAACCATTAATTAATTTGCAAATGTGAACATCTTTAAAGTTTCATATGGACAAGAATAAGCAAACAGACAATATATGCTTATTTGGGTCCAAAAAGTGGAATGATAAACTGGATTCTTTTTCCTCAAAACTTTTGCTTTCCACCACATCATGAAATTTCGAGGGTATGAACATTAGTCTTTTAGGCCATAGGAGTCCCCACTAAAATTGGCATGGAATTAGAGTTTAGGTAGAAAATCTTTTCTCCAATTTTCTCACTTTCTTTCTCACGATAATGATTATATATATGGAAAATTTTAGTCAATGTCTAGTGATACTAATTACGATTTTAAAAAAAACGGTATAATTAATGCATCACTTTTCTTAGATTCAATAAAGTAATGTATTGACTATAAAAGTCTTTCATAAAATGATAATTGAATAGTTTTGAATTAATGTCTATATACACTAATTAAGCGGACGCTATATATACATATATATATATAATGCTCCGTTCATTTTTATAAAAAACCTTATCTTTTTCGATACACTAAAAGCATCTACATTGTTCTTCAATGGAGTAAAGGTGATAGCTATGGGTGGGGGGGGGGAACTTTTTAAGGAATGAAATGGAGACTTTATTTCATGGAGATTACACATATTTTATCGTTTTGGGTTTTTCCAATATTTTATATAACTACTTGGATGAGTAAGATTACGACACATGACTTGAGAAATGACCCCATTTTAAGATTTCACTACTTTGGCATTTCTGTTTTCCTTTAATTAGTCTTTTGAAATGATCAATTAGATATTGCCGGCAGGTCTACCAGTATCAATCATTTTATAGCATATAATATATATATATATATATATATTGCATTATTAATGTTTCTCTTTGATTTTATTAGACGTTCTAAAAAAGAAAAAAAACTTCATTGATTTCCTTTTCTTATTTGGCTTTTTAAGATCAAGCCTAGTTGTGTGAAAATTCCCTTTTTCAATCTTCAATTATGTAATTACTAAGCAAACCAAGGAAAAAGAATCATGCTTTTTTGAATAAAATGCTTCTTTTTTATTCATGGATAAGTCAATAAAGCTTTAGTTAGCTAATGTCTTTTTATTTTTTTAGTTATCATTTCACCGTACGTTATTACGTAATCAGTTTTAATAAGTAATATTCAATAAGTTTAAAATTTTAATTTCCGTATCTGTAATTACTTTCTTTATTCTTTAAGATATGACATAACTATATAATTTTCATATAAACAACTACAAGTTTATAACTTATAAATTTGAATTTATAAATTAATAAAATTAAAACCCCTTGGATTCAACCCCTTTAATTCAACTAATTTTTGTTGAAAGTATAGATAAATTATTAAGGTTATATTAATCTTTTGCACAATCATTGTCCAAAGTAGGTAGCATCTTGAGTTTAGATGTCATCCATAACGTCATCAACACTATTTTTTGTTTTATTTGTTTTTCAAAGACACATATCCTTTGGGACAATGCTATATATGCACGTAACTATCATTTTCATGAACACACTTGTGGTTGTGGTAGCAATTTTCAATAATTGGGTCGATCGTATTTCATACACTTCTAATTGATGAAAGTGATAGTACATAAAGAATTCCCCATATAGTCTTAAAATTCTTTTCCTTCGAATGAAACATTCATTATAGAAACTTATGAGACTCACTACAAGATAGAGTCGTTTTTCAATAAAACAATTTGTTCAAAAAACAAAAAAACATTTCATATTTCTATGAAATTGAAATCTCCTATTGTTTTTAATATTACATATTATATGGATTGGGCCCAGAAATCCAATGGACTTAAGTCATTGACTGAATTTATTCTAAAGTTCAGATCATAAAACAATCAGGTCGGGCCAAGAATTCCCTGGGGTCATCACCATCAGAAAGACACCTCATTCTTCCAGAGGTGTGAACTTTTTTTGTGAAGTGTATGAGTTGTGTTTTTTACATTGGCACAACTATTTTTATCATCTTTTGATTAAACTTAGCTCAACAGCGTGTTCGTCTGCACTGTACAAATCAACCTTTTCAATAGCATCAAACATTCAAAGGGACGGCATCAGCTTCTTCAGCTTTCAGTACCTTTCAGCTTGTCTGCTTTACTTCCTTGGTTGTTTCCATTTATAGGCTTGCAAAATCCAACCTACATCTTGGCAAGAATTAAACTATTTATATCATCTTTTGATAAGCTCACTCGATCAGCAGCACATTCAAGCTTTATTATATATATATATATATATTATAAAGCTTTGGCAGCGGTGGAGGGAGACCAACATGGATTAGATTTTTGTCCAGTCCAGAAGCAGGCATGCATCATCTGCAGCGTTAGCTTCAGTGTCAGCTTGAGTTCCTTGGTTGTTGGCAAACCTTAACCTACATCTTGGCAAAGAAGTGGCATTGGCATGCATACTGAGAA
>JBBYHK010000022.1:3202416-3227061 GCA_038382065.1 Adansonia grandidieri
GCAGTTGAAAATTGCAAGGCAGTTTACAAGTGATCCGTTATCAATGCCAGATTCTCTATTTCAAAGGACAGCCTCAAAGCTTACTATACAAACATGTCTTTAAAAACCCAGAATTCTTGTCCTCTCTCAAATCCCATTCCAAGAAACATAAACCAAAACCATATATTAAAAAAAAAAATCAATAAGAAATGGGTGATGAAGAGAAGGCTGAACGTGATCGCATTTTCAAGCGTTTTGATGCAAATGGTGATGGGAAAATCTCTGCAATGGAGCTTGGAGATGCATTGAAGACGATCGGCTCAGTGACGGAGGAGCAAATTACAAAGATGATGTCTGAGATTGATACCGATGGGGATGGCTTCATTTCCTATGAGGAGTTCACTGATTTCGCCTCTGCAAACCCTGCCATAATGAAAGATGCTGCTAAAATGTTTTAATTTAAATGTCTCTCTATCAAATTAATGCTTCACTTATTTGTGAAACTTTTTTAAATATTTTTTTCCTGATTTTGAGAGGTTCAATTCAATCCTCCTAAGTGTCCATTTGAATTTTGTCTTTCTTTATAGAACTTGTGTTGGTAGTTAAACTGTAACCTCCTCCTGCTTCACTGTTTAGTTTCTTACTTGGTCAATTTCAGGGTCAATAAGATCCTTCTATAGGTCACCATGTGTTTTTTTGCTTCCTTTTATTCACTTGGGTAGGCTTATCTAATGAATTACCTGCAAACTTATTGAGATTTTTTTTGAATAAGAGTTTAAATATTCATGGTATAAGGAAGGACAGCAACAATCGTCCTTCAAACAATGGAGAAGTTTGCTATTCTGTGGTGGGAGGCCACTTCCAGCTTTGCTTTGCTTTGATTTGCTTTCTTCCATTTTCCCTACATCCATCAAACAGCAACATGTGGAGAATGATCTTCATCGGGTTCTAAATACATAACTAATAATACTTTCTTTACATCTCATTATTAAACTGCAATAAATGCATATCATGTTTTTCTTCTTATATTTCTAATCAAAACAATTTTGTATTATTTTAAAAATTTCTTCAGCATTTTCCATTGTTGAATTTACCAATTGCAAAACATATCACTGTTGAATGATCAATGATGGAAGAAACTAAACAGAGACAACATAGCAGCAACAATCGCATCAACTGCTTGTAATGTTTGTAACAATTTTTTTTTTCTCCTTTTAATTAAGCATGCATATTGGTATTTTCAATTAGTTGGTTTAAAGCCTTTATAATTTAGTAGATCGAATGGTCTTAAGAATCTAATTAATATAATATTTCATTCTTTTCAGTCCTTTGTTAACGTAAGTAATCAAGGCCGATTAACAACAAATTAAATCTTCAACTATAGATTTAGCGATGTTACGTACGTTAAATTTGCCAGATGTTTTATGAATTGAGCCACAATGCTAATCAAAGAGAAGAGCATGAGCTTCATTTTTATTCATTCCCATTATTTAACTTAACAAGCCAGCACGAACCATGAAATAGTAAAGAGAAAAGTGAAAGAGGAAGGAGTGTAGGAAGCAGACTCAAAACTATAGGAATCTGATCGACGTGGGGGATGCAGAAAAATCCGCCGAGGCTTATGCTGCTTTCCCTTTCTTTTTTCTTTGTTTTCCTTTAATCTTCTATCAGCTTCCAACCAATCTTATATTAATTCACCTCTGCCAGCTAACAATCCCGATACAATCATATTTTTATATATAATTTGCTACGTCATTACATCCATATATGCAAAAAGCAGAAATAGTTAATACCTTTGTTACTCAAATTTGGGTGTCAATGTTTCGTATGATATGCATTTAATAAGGGTATGTTTAGTTTTTCTAAGTTTTTCATATATTAGGAGGATACTTCAAGGGTCATATTTCCATACCCTAATCTGAATATGCATTAGATATGGGTATAAAGTATAAGTACTCTAAAAAAAATGAAGAATCCAAGCATATAGATGAATACAGGATTCTTGTTCTGATAACTACTTGGACTTTTTTTTTTTAAGTATTCGCAATCCCATATTTTAATTACTCTTTCTAGTTTAAAAATGAAATGAAACCCATCATTACTAATATTTAATCCATCAGTTTGAATCTCTACATATATAGGCCTTACAGGGAAGTTGTTTTTCTGCATATGCTCCTAATCCTAACTATCAGCTCGAGCTAGTCTAAATATTTCTAGTCTACTTCTATTCAATGACTCTGCCAATGGCACTTGCCAAGGACCCTATCTGCTCAGTTCAAACCACCCCTGCCTTCATTGCTGAAACCTTGTTGGGGTATGTTTCTTCCCCTGATCCCGACCCTTACAAATTTGAAGAAGGAGATGGCTTGGAAAAGACTGGTGGGATTGTCAAGAGCTTTTCGATGTCTAGTTCTTCGTCGTCTTCTCCGACCCGTGTGAATCCTGCTGGTTTCATTTTCCAGGCTGTGAACTACCAAGCTGAGGAATCTCATTCTTTGATAAACTTCAAGGGCTCCGGATATGATAACTTGATTCTTGGCACTAATGGATCTCTGCTTAGCTTTGAACACAATGAGAAGGCTCTGCAAAACACTTGCTTGAAAACCAGTATTAGTCACAAAGATGATTACTCAATGTGGGAGTGGAATTTGAATCAGAATTACCAGTGGAATCAGATGAATGCAAAGTGCAGCACCGATCATCCTCGCCTGATGGAAGATTTTAGCTGCTTTGAAACTGCTAGCAATTTTAATCCCGTAAGTGTTACAAAAGAAAACCATGGGGATTGGTTATACTCTGAAGCAGCTGTATTCGCTGATAGCATCCAGGAGTCAGGATCACCAGAAGCCGCAGACCTCAAGCGTCCCTCTATGGTACAACTTTTCTTTTCTAATCAAACAATGTAATTAATAATTGCCTTGTTTAAGATAGCGACTGATCTTACTGCTAATAAAATTGGTTGTAGGCAGAGAGCAATCAAGCTTTGAAGAAACAATGCACTAATGAAGCCAAGAAGCCAAAAACCAAGTCAGGACCATCAAAGGATACCCAAAGTATTGCAGCCAAGGTTTGTTTGCATCTTAAGTAAACTTTTTTTTTTTTTTTTTAATTTTTAACGCTGAGAAAGTTTGATTGCAAATTAAGCAAAATCAAGAATCAAAATTAACATTGAGAGAATGTTCATCTATCCAGAATCGACGTGAGAGGATTAGTAAAAGGTTGAAGATACTACAAGAACTGGTACCCAATGGCTCGAAGGTGAGAGAAATTGTTAGTTACTACCGATGTGAATGTGATATTTCAATTGCACTTTTGCTTATAGTAAAAGCTGGAAATTAATAATCTTTCTTTATCTTTGTATTGCATAGGTTGATCTGGTTACCATGCTGGAGAAAGCAATTACCTACGTCAAATTTCTTCAGTTGCAAGTGAAGGTATGATTCCAGCTTCTGATCATTGGTTTTGATGATCTTAATCCTTTAGTCATCAACCTGAGTTAATGACAAAGAGTTAATAAGTGGCAATTTTACTTAAAATTTGTATTATGATTTTATAATGCAGGTGTTGGCAACAGATGAATTTTGGCCTGTTCAAGGTGGGAAAGCTCCTGATATTTCTCAAGTAAGAGAAGCCATTGATGCAATACTGTCATCTCAGAAAAACGGGAACTCAAGCTCAAAATAAAGGGTCGTGGAGAAGAATAGATACCTAAATTAAATTTAGAATAATATTATAGTATAATTCATGGGACAACTTTCCAGGCAAATAAAAGCTTTGTTTTGGATCAAAAATGGAGAATCTGAGTAGATAGCACAGTATTGCTTTTGAATATCTTGTAATGGGAATTTTCATTTCTTTATCTAATTTGAACTTAGATATATTCAACCTTATCTTTAGTTTCATTTCACAGAGAATCTGTTTCTATTTTTCCCCCCCTTTACATGTCAGGCTTTTTACTATTAATTAATTCTTAGATCTAAATAAATTTGACAATTAGAGTATGGAGGTGAAATACTAACTAAACTATTTGATTCAGGAATTCTTCCACTTCCTTTGGCCCCATTCATATTCTAATATGAAAACCTTTGGATTGAAATAGAAAATTTAAGAAGTTGTTTGCATGATTATCATTCCAAATGCCTTCGTGCTATAAGTAAAGTCTTCATTTTTCTTCAAGTATCTTTATTCAACATATATATTTGTCGACATATATAGAATATAGGATTATGATCCCTTAGATATACAAGCACACATCCGAATTCGACACTCATCTTAATTTCGAGTAACATAGCCTTCATGCCAAGTTTTTCATGAGATTATTCAAGAATTTCCCAAGGCTCTGCATTAAAAATGGATCTGTATCCATATGGCATATTCAAAGCATCTCCTCCAGATGTCTTAACTGTGTTGATTAACAGTAATCAGCTCTCTGCTAGTTTTCTCAAACAAAGAGGACCATCTGAACTCAATATTGTGATTTTTTAACAAGGATTAAGAACATGCTAATCCCATTTAAAATGGTGCATATATAAATAATAAAATAATCTACGAGAGCTCGAGCTGAAAAAGCAGAAAAATAAACCAGATCGATAAAATTAAGTTTTGCATTAATAGAATCAATGAAATAAGAGTGTTTTCTTTTAGTCTCTTGATTTCCTTACTGAATACTTGGTTTTCTTGGTTGGCATTCGGATTGGGGAAAGTTCCTCAATATTTTCGGGACAATACATAGCAGTAGAAGTACATACAGTTTTAGAGTTGATAATAGAATTGATAATAAAGATGACGTGACGTTGGAGAATGGCAGGGTGGAATTTTGATGTATGGTACTCAAATAATTGAGTTTAAAAATTATAAAAGGGTTAGCTACTGCTAGGTTGAAGCTAGTAGCTTGCACGTATTCCAGAATTAAAATCACATGTAATATATATATATATATATATATATATAGTTCTACAACCTAAGTTGGAAAACAATGGAATTAAAAGACATATTGAGGAATCCAGAAGATATTTTCATGTTTACAACTTTGAATGACACATTAAGATTACAATAATCAAAAAGCTATTTTTGTTATTACTATAGAGTATGCCAGATTAAGCCGGTAGAAATTAAATTAAAGTTTTAAATATGATATTTATATTAATGTAAGATAAATAAAATGATATAATTTTTTAATAAATTATATAACATATAAGATAAAATATAAAATAAAGTACTATAAGACATGTATATATAAAGCGCGTCAAATATTTAAAATATAAAATATAGCATAAATATATAAAAATGTCTAATCATAGATTATTATTATCCTTATTATTATTTACTTTGAAAAGCTTTGGAACATGGAAAACAGACTAGTATGGAGGAGTATACAGTGTTTAATAATATTATAAGGTATTAAGGTGTGATGTGGGAAATTGGAGTTGAAACTGTCTCATGAATCAATTATTATGTAAATAAGACTCAGAGTTTTGAGTTTTATCATTCAATTCCTCAATTAACGATCTGACTTCATATATATATATATATATATATATATATATATATGAATTTTATCAACGAGTACATTAAATAAATATTTTAAAATTATTTCTTTTGTCGGCTAAAATTATTTAATATTTAATATTCAATATTGAATATAGTAATTGACGATTAATTAATGTTTTTTTTTCCGTATACCTATGCCTTTCTGATGTTTATCTCACTCAGCTCACTGCTCAGCCATGAACCCTACCCCAAAAGCAAGAATTAACGTTTAATCTAAATAAAAAAATTTAGCAAAGAATCACATCTCTAATCACATGTCAAATCCCATAAAACCCGCTTAATTTACATTTTCCTTAACAAAAATGAGAAGATATGTTAATTTGTTGGTGTTAAATGAGATTGGTTAAAATTATATATATATATATAAATATAATTAATATATTGTTTTTTAAATGCATAATAATATATCAAATATAATTAAATAATATTTATTTGGTGACAAAAATTGCTTCTAAAATTTTTCTAATTTTACACATTGATGTGATTGTGATCTTGCACATGTATTATCATGTCGACCATTGTAAGCACTTTTTTTTTTCTTTCTACCTTAAAGTTTCATCTTTATTTATATATATATATATATATATATGCATAAGATTAGCTCATTTATCATGAATTTCATCTTCCTAACAATCAATTGACTATTTGACAATTTCTATTATTATTATTATTATTATTATTATCATCATCATCATCATCTTCATTGTTGCATGCATTTATCTGTCTTGGAATGGAATTCCATGCAAGTATCTATATTTAATTAAAATATATAATGGAATTTAAAAGAAGAAAATTTGATTAACCATGTGAATTCTTTGGCATGCATGTGGCTCAAATGGATCATCATCATAAATTGGCTAGCAAAAGGCAGGGTTGTTCTAATTATTATTATTATCATAATCTAAATATATAAAAGTAGAAACATTTCAAGCATGCATGCAGCTTGAGTAGGTGCAAGAACGATAAATGACGTTATAGGTTAGGGCAGGGCTGCCTGAAATGGATCATTGAGAAACCAAGTCAAATTTTTGTAGCTAATTAATTATTGATGAAGCAAATTAAGCAAACACATACATATATATATGTACATCCGTAGTCAGTAGTCTGAAAGACGGATGAATTTTCTTTCACATTAATTCCTCTAATTGCCTGTGTAAATCAAGCCGTTTTTGGCCTAAGGTAACGCAAGTGCAACCCAGCTCACTTGTCTCGACTATAGTGGATCTGCAGCTTGTACAATTAAATTAATTAATGCCTGTGGCCGGCCAGCATCCACCATTTTAAAATTTAAAGTTACATTGATTATGGTGAAGAAAGCAGACTCATTTAATTAACTGCATGCCCCTAATAATGTTTTGCTTGCAATGTAAGTATGCAAGTGTATATATATATATATATATATATTAATTGAAATGCTTGCTGGGAAGTAGTAGTGGACTTGTATAAAGCGTAAGATATGCGTGTATATATATATATATATATATGTATATGCATGCGTATGAATTAAAGTGTTGAAAGATGGATGTTTGATATCCTTTTGTTTTGATTACTTTGACTCTGGTTGTTTACACATTACATCTTCTGCATGCTGCATCTATCTCCTGCAAAAAATGGGTCTGTGGTGCTTGGTTTGAATGATATATATAATTGTCCCAGAAAAAGATTTGATTTTCAAACGAACGTGGTCCGTCCTTCCTGCAACTGTGGAGCTATCTATCTATCTATATATGCATTCATGCAGGGATTGATCTAAGCCCAAATGATGAAATTTTCAACTTCATTAACTGCATGCAGATGAATTTTATGTTGGAATCGAGTCTTAGTTAACTTATCAGATGGTGATTTAATAAGGTCAGCCAGCCAGGGTGAAATGAATGTGAGAGCAAATGGCTCCTAATCTAACCTTGACTTGAGAGGTTGAAGGGCATGGGCCATCTGGCCATTGGGCTCGTCTTTCTGGAGCCTTTTTTTGGACATAGGCGGCAAGAGCAAAGGTTGGTTGATGATGACCTGGACATAGTAAAGAAAAGTTCCAAAGTCCAACGCAGCAGTACTAATTCCCCCCTTGGACTGCTTTCATTTGATGGAAACCCAATTGTTTTCTGTATAAAAAACAAAATTCTTACTCCACTCCACGAAGTAACCCAGTAAAGTATTAAATTAAAGAGTAAAGACGGGGAAAAAGAAAGAAAAAGCAAACTAAAATCAGCTTTCAATAACCAAAAATATAGTAATAAACTTTTTGTTTTTAATTTCTCTTCATTTCGAAACCCTAACTTTGAATGGGAGATCCATTGGAGAGGTTAGGATCCGAAGCAGCCATGGGATTAGAATCGACGATCAAAGAAGAGCTTTCTATGGACATCGATCCTCCTCTCAAAGAGAACCCCGCTACGGCTGAGGATTGGCGGAAGGCTCTCAATAAAGTAGTCCCCGCCGTCGTCGTCCTCCGTACCACCGCTGCCCGTGCTTTTGATACCGAGCCTGCTGGTGCTAGTTACGCTACTGGTTTTGTCGTTGACAAGCGAAGAGGAATTATTCTCACTAATCGCCATGTGGTCAAACCAGGTTCACTTTCATCAACACTTGTTATTCTTTTGCTCTTTTTCTTGGTTTTCCTTGATGCTTTTGCTACTTATGCTTTGCTTCTCCAAATAGAAAGAGAAAAAAGTTCGTTACTTTTGAATAATTGAAAAAACTAAAAAATTTAACTGTTTTGAGTAACAAAATGAATGATTTTACTGTTTCCTGGATCAATTATGGTTGACTGTGCCTTGCGTTTTAGCTATATGCATGCTGATTTTTTAATCGAGTATGATTTTGCTTTTACTTTTGAGCAACTTTTGGAGAAGAAGAAGAAAAAGAAGAAGAAAGCAAATATGAGGAAAAAGCAATAGCTAAATGGTGTTGTTTGTGTCTCTAGAAAGTTGGAAACAGTTTTTATAAATTGAGAAAAAATTGACATTCTGTCTTGTCTGTTTTTAGGACCTGTTGTTGCCGAAGCAATGTTTGTAAATCGAGAAGAAATTACTGTGCATCCTATATATAGAGATCCGGTGAGTGAACACTGCTTCGTAGCATATACTTTTGGTTGGTGATTTTTATGATTCTGAGTTGTAGTTTAGTTCATTGTTCTGCACTATGGTTTTTGGACATGGCTTTTGAAAGATACTATTGCCAAGGAGTATGATTTTGGTTGTTTTCCAAGGAATGCTTGAGTCGTGAGTCTATACTGCTTGAAATTACCCAACTTGGGTTGTATTTTATCATCTGGTGCATCATATGTCTTGCATTCAGGTCAATTTTTCTTCTTGTTCTTGTGATGGCACCTGTTATTAGTGGGCTCTGCTAACTGACGAACTTATGTTGTTCTTCACTAGGTTCATGATTTTGGCTTCTTTCGTTACAATCCTGGAGCCATTCAATTTTTAGACTATGAGGAGATTCCACTTGCCCCAGAGGCTGCTTGTGTTGGCTTGGAAATCAGGGTTGTTGGTAACGATAGTGGAGAGAAGGTAATTGAATTAAATTGGTAATCTTTGCTTTACTTTTGTAAATTTCTTACTTTTAATTTGTTAACATTGTGCAGCGATGTTTAGTTTTATGTTTAATTCCATTTGTGAGGATTGTAACAAAAAAAAAAATTCACTTAAATGAAAGTAGTCCTTTAAGTTCCTTTAAGTTGGCTTTTGAGAAATTCATGGTTTTGCTAATTGGATGCCAGTTATTGTTCATAAGTGATGTCTCACCACCATAGAACGTGAAAACCAGATACCTAACAGTTTTTGTACTGACTTGAATCAAAATTTGTAGGTTTCTATATTGGCTGGCACTCTTGCTCGTTTGGATAGAGATGCTCCTCATTATAAAAAGTATGTGGTAGTTTTATTAATTTTTTTTCTTATGAATCTTCTACTTTCCTATTGGATTTACCAAACGTTGTTTTGACAAATTATCATCTCTATCAAAACCCTTTGATAACCACATGCTTTTTTCTTATTAACTGGTTTTCTAGTTCCATTGCTGATTTTCTTCTTGTGCCTCGTAATTTTGATTATAATAATAGTTTCACATATTTTCATCAGCATCGCAGAGATTTGTGGTTCCAAAATTTATCATGGCAATTCAGCGTTGACTGAATTTTGCTTTTGAAGTGCTGTTTGTATAATCATCTATCATGCAATGCCTTGAATACAGTTGTTACTGAATCTGACTGAGATTTAAAGCTGTTTGTATCTTCATTGGCATCTTCTACCAGTTGAAGGCATAGTACCCTTTCTTTTTTGACTTCAGCAATCATCATTCTAATTCTTTATACCTGGTAGTGTGTGTGTGCCAACTAGTATTTACATGCGCACCACACATACTGCTTTTTCATTGTAGGTGGTCATCCTATGTCACCATTTTTCTAGTTGGCATACTTTAAACTAATATGACATCACATTTTCCTTTGAATATTATTTTGTGAGGAATGTTTGATCTTGTGTTCAGTCTTGTAGGTTTTAGTCATGATTTCTGGTCAGTAATGTGATCAATGCTATCTAGCTTATGATTTCTAGAACCTTCTTGCTTTTTATTGGTTCTTTTACAGCTGTATGGGTGCCATGTTTGTTGACATGCTTATTTGTTTCAGGGATGGCTATAATGACTTCAACACTTTCTACATGCAAGTATGTATCTTATTCTTCCTGCCATCCATTGAGGACTTTTTTATCCCTGTTTTTTTTTTTTTGGGGGGGGGGGGAGGGTGTTTAACCTTTACTGGATTAATGTTTTTCCTTCTATTATTCTTGTAATATATGCAAAAACATGGTTTTATCATGGAATTTGTAAAAACATATCTCAAGTAACATATGTTTTGTAAAATATATACTTGCTAATTTCCATATTTGGTACACATGTTTGACTTGCAAATCGTTTGAGAAAGGGATTTTGACTTTAAGATTTCTTATTTTTAATATTGATGTTAATGATAATGACAAAAGGAAAAAAAATGTAATATGTAGTATAAAAATGCAAGAGTTTATTTGTTCTAAAAGAGGAAAAGGACAACCTGTACCAAAAAAAAAAAAAAAAAGTAAAAATGACAAATTTCAAACTTCCTAAAATAAAAAGATAAATATTTATGTCGGAAAAGAGGGACCATGTAATTGTATAGGTCTCTGATAGAAGTTTGTGATAAGTCATTGGAAAGTTATATAGCCTTTTTGGGTAAATGAAGTTGTATAATGCAATCATGTGGACATATTTTTAACAAGTTCTAGAATAAGAAAATAATTGTAGACGGTATTAAATGCTTATAACCTGAACAGCATTGTGATAGATCTCCAGCATTTTGGCGAGCATTTGTTATAATTTTTTCAATCAATATGGCATGTTAAGATGTTCAATGAGTTATCATTGTTGATAGTTCTGTTGGACATTGTTTTTATTGAAGAAGGAGCACCCTTCTTGGTTCCACCATTGTCTGACTTTTACATGCATGCTTCTGAGCTTGATTGTATTGTTTTACACTTATGCTTAACTTCAGGCAGCATCTGGGACTAAAGGTGGTTCAAGTGGATCTCCGGTGATTGATTGGCAAGGCAGGGCAGTGGCTTTGAATGCTGGTAGCAAGTCATCAAGTGCATCTGCCTTTTTTCTACCTCTAGAACGTGTGAGTAGTATTTTAACTGGTTGACCTTTTATGCCATGCTTCTGGTATTATCTGAGATTTCATTTATTTTGTGAGGACCGAAGCTTGTATAGACTCAGTTGGGAGATTCAAACTCGAATATTTAATGGTTCATCTAGCTCTAGCTTTCTATGGTTCCCTTAGAATTTTGTAACCTAAGAAAGTGACTAAAAGACCTGAACTGTACACTTGAAACCTTTTCCCAGGTTACTCCTGGAAAGGTTAAAATTTATTATTATCATTTTTGGTTGTATACCTTGTAAGTATTATTGGGAATTGCACCATGTTGTCAAGGCATGTGCCTAGGTGTGCCTGCACCTTGTGCCTTAGCGTTTTACAACAAAAGTGCCCCGTACCACTTTGGGCGAGGTGCATTTAATCAGGCGGACACCTGATGCGCCTAAGCATGCTTTTTTGTAAGGCGATAGGCATAAAAAGCCCGCCTGATTGAAGTTCTCTTTAATTGGAACTTTTTTCATCGGATGTACCTTTACTTGTAAGATAGGGGATAGTATCAAACTCTCTACTTTTCAATATTTGAGTATGCAACAACAAACATGAGACCTTAAGAAAATCATGCGTATTGGCCAACATAAAAATTGCAATTTTTTTAGATAACTTGACCATTCCTTAGAGTTTACTATCATAATTATATGTCTTAAGCTTATTTTACACACACACACACACACACACACACACACACACACACACATGTATATATGTATACGTATATATTGTGCCTTGTTCATTCAGGCGAGAAATTTTGTTGCGGCTTGCGCCTGAGGCAATATAAGGGCTCCAGCGCCTAGAGTGCACCTTGTGCCCTTGACAACACTGGAATTGCATTTGCTTAAGAATTTTCTCAATGAATCTGGAGCTTATAAAAGTCGGTATCAGTTTGGTTATGCCTCTGTGGGTTGAAATAGAAAACTTATAGCTTAGAGATATATACTTTCTCTCTGCATAAAGTACATTGTTTTTCTTGCTAATAAGTTTTTTTTTAAATGGAGAAGATTTCTAGATTGCAAGAATAGCTTTCTCAAAGTTATTACAGCCAGTTAATTGTTGACAGGATGAGCACCTGTGAAGCCTTATAAACCATGTTGACCTGTTCAAGATTTTTTTTTTTTTTTGGTAGTTTATTTGGTCATGCTTGTTCATGCCTTGTTTCTTAACTTGTATTGCTGGGTCAGAACTACCTCATTTTACCTTTGTGGATGTATTTTCAAACTTTTAATGTTTTCAAGTATTCTACCATCGAAAGTACTTCTGACTTACAGAAACATGCATCTAAAAATTGCAGTGTGGAACTTATATTCCTAGAGTTTTATTTTTGTACTGAAAATAGCCTTCTCCAATGATTTCTGGAAAAAAGAACCTTCAGTCTTAGTTTTATGTCTGCTTTCAATGAAGAATCAGATATTGAAACATTAGTTATTTACTTTCAGGTAGTAAGGGCATTAAAGTTTCTCCAGAAAGGAGGAGATTCGTACATGAGTAAGTGGGAAACAGTTTCCATACCTCGTGGTACGCTTCAGGTTTGTTGTTGATTTTATTGTTTTCAAGCTTTACTTCTATTTTTTCTCCCCTTTCTTTCTTGCATACGTGAGGTTCCTGGTTGGGTTAGATGATTGGAAGATTTGTTGTTCATCTCTCTATGTTCAAGCAATCATATGAAACTGAAAAATAGAACCACCTCATTACTTGTTCATTTTTTCTGGTATGTTATTAGAGTTGATATGCTATAATGCCCCGCTGGATCTTGGTTTTTCGTATTTTTCTTTGTAAACCCTAAAAATAAACTGACTTGGTATGGTTGCACCTCCCTTCCATTAACAAAACCCAAGAATATTTGCAGATAGAACAGTAAACGTTTTGTAATCCAACCTTTTGATGTGGTATGGGCAGGAGGAAGGAGTGAGAAATACAGGAAGGGGAGTGAAAGAGAGAATAAAGAGGAGAGAAGGAGGAAAAAAAATGCGGAAAAGAGAGAATTGAGGATTAGAGGGAGTAAAAGAACATTACTGAAAATAGTGAGGAAGAAGTAGAGTGAATATACAATTCCTATGATTCAACATATCGCTAATCCATAATCCAAAAGTTCCCTAGAAAATTGCAAAGTCAACTATATATAGCTTACCATTCATAAATCCTAACCTATATTGCTGATCTTCCTTTAACTGGGGCTCAATAAAAATCCGCGCTGGGACCATAACCATTCAAGCTCTGCAAAACATTGCTAATGGCAGCCATCACCATCACATACATCATGGTTTATGTGTTTATGCATATTGGCATTTCTGTGAGTGGTTGGGAATTTGCTTTAATACAATTTTAATGTAGGATTTCTTTTTAAATAGGTTACGTTTGTCCATAAGGGGTTTGATGAGATACGCCGGCTTGGCCTCCGAAGTGAAACAGAGCAGGTTCCTAGATCGTTGTTGCAACTTTTTTGCTAGCTTTCCCGTGGCTTATATTAAACAAGTGATCCCTCATTTAATTTATGTTTTGCTAATTTAGATGGCACGTCATGCATCTGCACAAGGTGAAACGGGAATGCTTGTTGTTGACTCTGTGGTGAGTGAATTTTGATTTTCGTCATTCAAATTTTGCTTAAATTTGCTCTGTTTTCTTTTAGTTCTATTATCTTCTGAATGTGAACCCACCTTTAGGTGCCAGGTGGCCCTGCTTATAAGCACTTGGAGCCAGGTGATGTGCTTGTTCGGGTGAATGGGGAGGTAAGTTATGTACTCAGTTAGCAAGGTTTAATTCTTTTTTGAAATGTTTGGATTTTCTCTTTTTTCCCTTAATTCAGTGTGATTGAATTTTTAAAAGAAGATTAGCTCTGCCTTTGGCCTGGCTAAATTTCAATACAAGTTATTGCATTATGTATTAATTTATGAATTTCTTCAATTATAGTCATGAATGGATTTTAGGGCATATTCCTCTTTTTTTTTTTTTGGGTTATAAAATACCTTCCTAATTGACTTGCCCCCTCCCTCTCCCAGATTGGAACTTATTGTTAAAGTGTTTGATTTATATGGAACTCAGGAAGATTTCCTACCTGCTTTTAATAGGTGATATTTGTTGTGCTTCGGTGCTTTCAATGATTTCAAGGTGGATACTTGATTTTTGGGTGCCAACAAATCCTTTTCTAGTACTTGTTCAATTAGGAATTTTGACTATGACCTCTTTTTCTTTTTAAAATAAATTGACAGTGGCAGCTATTCATTTCCCCTATAGAATTTGCATAATTATTGCAATTTTAAATGACATTGCTTCATTATTGCATTTAATATGTTATTGAAAACGTATCGCAGGTAATTACTCAATTTCTGAAGTTGGAAACTTTACTTGATGACAGTGTTGAGCAGAAGATAGAGTTACAAATTGAAAGAGGTGGCACACCATTGAGTGTGCAATTAGCGGTAAGACTTTTCTTTCTCATATATGTCTATTTAGCTCATCATTTCTGATGCCTTGAGGTTTAAATTAGATATCATGGTATATAGTTTGGGATTGATTGTGACTTTGATTGTGGCAGTGGGTTCCATGCACCGTTACTAATTAGCCTAATCTCTGGAAGAATTTTTACCAGTTGTTTGCATGATTTAAATTTTGATAATGAAGTTACTTTTATCTTTATAATGGCTAATGTAGTTGTATCCCATTGACCCTGAAGTAGTTGTAAATAATAAAATGTAGGATAACCAGTAGCATTTAACATGAATTTTCAAATTAAATGCTCATAAAAGTGGCAAAAAGTGAATGTGGCATGTTTCTCACTAGTGAATTAAATGTTCTATTAAATGATAAACTTGATATCATTGACTGAATTTGGATGTCCTTTTTTTTTTTGTTCTTTTTTTTTTTTTATGTATATGCCAATTGTGGCAATCTGCTGTTTTTTAACTTTAAAAGCATTGATATTAGAGCAATTATCTATGCCTCAATTGCTCTCATTTTTATTATAGTTCTTACATGGTCTAATGCTTCTTTAGGAAAGGGATTTGGCACTCAGATTGCACATGTGCCTAGATTCCTTAATATCTATGTCCTTGGATTGAGAATTTTGGGAGGAAATTAATGTATTTTTATTTTTGTTCAGACATATTTTTTTGGAGAATGTTAAATTCTTTACCATTAGCTGGTGTAAGGCCATTCCATATGTTCTTATGATTGCTTTGAATTATGAACCCTAAATATAATGTTAGTCTATGTTGCTCCAACTCTTCATTTTTCTTGAAGTACCCATGTTCGACGCATATCTGGACGTGGTATGAGGATATGATACTTCAAGGACCCTCCAAGTATATTGAAATCTTGGAAAAAATTGAGCATACCAGTGTCCAACGCCCACACTCGGGTTTGAGTAACATATCTGTTATCCAGACTGTCAAATTACTTGAAACTTAAGTTCAGATGTTAGTTGGTAAAATAATCTTCCCCTGCATTTCCATCCCACCAGAACATATTTCAGGGGTACTCAGCTTTTAAAAAGTGTTGACCCTGATCATGATCCTCGTGGGATTCAATCTCAGCTTGTTTGATATTAATTCCAATGACGTCTTGAAATGAGTTTGTTGTAATATGCTGTAGAACTTTTTGGCAGTAGCTATTGACTGAATTTCCTGAGGCTCCTTTTTTAGTTTGTCAGCTTGCTTTGTATGGACTATGATTGCAGAAGCTAATATGATTCCCGCTTTTGTCAGGTTCAGGATTTACACTCGATAACTCCCGCTCACTTCTTAGAAGTAAGTGGTGCAGTAATACATCCCCTGTCTTACCAGCAGGTATGTTGCAATTTCTGCTTAGCACTTGGAACCCCCTGCCTCCATTTTACTCTGATTTTCCATAAGTTGTTCCATGAATATGATTATTTATTTGCTTTTATCCTTATCTATTTGAGGACGGTGCTGCTGTTGCTGGCAGATAATTTGGCTTATTTTTCTGTTTCTTGAAACAGGCAAGAAATTTCCGTTTCCAATGTGGTCTTGTATATGTATCAGAACCTGGGTTAGTCTACTTGATTCTATTTATGAATGTTCTCTTACCTAATTACTAATAAGTATCTTGAACGGAGAAAAAAAAACCCTTAGTGCATGCATATGTTTTGTGCCTACTTTCAGGGACTATCCATTGGCAATAAAAATCACTTCTTTTGTTGAAGGCATTAGCTTTCATATGGTGCATTTCATTGCAATCGTTATCTTTCTAAATTCTTTATGGTAATTTAGGAAATAAGTTAAGCATGGTTTGTGGCCATAATCCATGATATAAGTTCTGAATTACCTATTATCATAATATCATTTAATAAACTTTTTTCTTCCCATGCATCGCATCCCTGGATTGCTTCATCACTTTGGGGGTTGAAAGATGATTTTTGCTTAATGGTACTTTCAACAAGACATATTGCTTCTGAAGGAAAATCATTTATGGAGCATATTGGATTCCTTTCTGACACAATTAGGTGTACTTTAATCTGTATCGATCATGAGGTTGCTTCTAGTTGTTGTGGGCTTTCATTAGTTGGTTGATAGCTAGATTTTCATATGTTGCAGATATATGCTATTTAGAGCTTCTGTTCCTCGACATGCCATCATCAAGAAGTTTGCTGGTGAGGAGATTGAGAAACTTGAGGATCTAATCTCTGTTCTATCTAAGCTGTCTCGGGGTGCTCGGGTTCCTTTAGAATATATAAGCTACATGGATCGTCATCGGAGAAAGGTATTTTATTTTTGACCATGCGGTTTCACCTAACAATTATGTTTCTGCAAACTGCAATGGTTGAAAATCGTGCATATAAGCCGTTGATGAATTTTGAAATTCTTTTGAAACTGAATCGTTAAGGTTTAGTTTTATTCCATAAATGTTTCTAACAATAAATAGAATATATGATGAATTGAGATTAAGGAACAATCAGTGTAGTAAAGATTAAAGAACAATTAGTGTAGTAAAAAATTCTGAGCTTACCTGTCATTAGGATCTAATTTTTGTGTTATATTTGTCCAAATATTACTAGGCTTGTTATCAAGCTTTGAGCTCCTGAACCTTGGGCTTAGTTCACTTTGTTGTGGGATACCATCTTTAGCCAACATTAGCATGGGATGTTTCTCTTCAAAATACGGTGCAAAAGTGCATGGTACTTTTTCTCCGTTCAAGGAAAAGAAGCATGTAAATTAGAGAAAACACAAGAGGGTAACCTTTGGTGGAGCCTGCTTTTGGAATTGGGTTGGTTCCTAGAAGTCTCTGATACCAGTATTTTACTTCTATTGTTGAGAGAAAGTAGTGGTAAAAAATAAACCTGTGTACTAGATGAACAGCCTAGAGTAAATTCATTTTATGTTAAAAAAGTTTGAATGAAAATTTAAAGCATATAAATAAATGAGCCAAATCTGAATAGAGGTGAGTTTGACTTATTTATGCTGCTGAACAGGCTTGATCAAATGGTTTGCAAACATTATCGATAAAAGAAAACAAAGTCTACACAAATTTGATTCCATATGGGTTGATTTGAGTATTAATGAGGTAGGGTTGGATGGTGATACATTTAGGTTCATTTGATTCATAAAAGAAGAATTAAACTTTCAATATAAGATAATTTTTAAGTTCTTAGGATTTTTAAAATAGCTGACGTCCTTTAGAAGGAGCCTGGAGAAAGGATTGGATTGATTCTGCAAATGTTAGAATCATGATTTTAGGCTCTTGAGTGTTCTTATGATCCTAGTTTAATTAAAAGATGCAAGGTGCAGTATTGCTTGAGCACAAGGTGCAGAAAAGGTTATTCCTAGTGAAGCAGGGGGCTAAAAAGGGTTCATAAATATTTATCAAAGGAAAAAAAACTTATTGTCTATTGTTATTCCCAATAAACTTAAAATTATATGTTCTTCAATAATTTGATTCCATTCATTGTCAAATGTGTTGAAGTTTTATTAAAAGCCACCATCAAATTCTAGCTCTAAGTACCTTTGATTTATAAGTAGTTATAATTACGCAAGGTCTCTTTTTCTTGTTCTTGATAGCATATGTGCGTTGTCTTCTTCTGTCAATTGAAAATGTTATGCAAGAAAAGATAAGGCATTTCAAGAAAACTAAGTGGAACTTAACTGAGGTGCGCCTTTTTTTGTAAAATTGCTTCTTCTTTTTTTGGGGGGGGGGGGTGGTTGAAGACACTTTTACTAGATTGGTTTGCCTCAGCCCCTAGTTGCACCGGTGTCTTCACTTCACTGCAGGATTCTCAATTTCTATGGCCTAAAACCAAGGTGCTCCAATGTCCAATTTCTGTTTAGAGTTTTAGAAGGATCATGGTAGGGTATTGATCAGGTTCATGGGATTTGGTCTAACCACAATTCAGTTTTAATTATACTGATCCAAATAATGTAAGAACTTGAGCTACTCTGATTTTAAGTTCTGAACAATTTACAAGTGTTGCAGGTTAGTTTGAATGGTTAAATTTTAAGCAATTAGAACCAAAAATGTAGTGAGGAATTGAGGATAGTAGTTGCAGTTGTTTATTATGAAATTGATTTTTGCCCTATATTTCAAGTTTACTGTTGAATTTATGACTTGTCATTTTTCTGATTTGCTTCCGTGTTATTCCTTCTGTTGCTTCCTTGCATGCTCTCTTCCTCTCTTGCTTGCCCCTCTCTCTGTCTCTGGGTGCCTGCGTTCTCTGTATACCACTTGTTTGCTCTGTGAACATGCACTAATTTTGTTTTAATTGAGGTTATCCTTGCTATTTATTGATCTTTGTGATTCTGTTGATGTACAGTCTGTCTTGGTTACGGTTGATCGCCATGAATGGTATGCACCTCCACAGATATACACTCGTGAGGACAGCTCAGGTTTGTGGACTGCAAAGCCTGCCTTTCAACCAGAGTCCGTGATGCCATCTTCTGGTGTTAATGGCGGGGCTACTCATATGGAACACATGCATCAAGTTAACCACCAAGAGTTGACTGATGCTGTTTCTAGTATGGAAACGAGCTGTAAGCATGCTTCTGTGGAATTGCATTCTCATGATGAAACAGGTCTTGGTTCAAAAAAAAGACGATTGGAAGAGGATATGTCATCTGCTGGAGTTCTCGCTGACGGTTCCTTAAATGAAACTGAAGTTAAGTTGGAGAACAAAACTGCCATGGAAAATGCTGTGTTAAGCGATTATCAAGGTGCAACAGCTGCAGCTGCTAATGCTTCAATTGCAGAAAGAGTAATAGAGCCTACTCTTGTAATGTTTGAGGTAACAAATATCTGTTGATTGCCATGGTTCATTTCTTGTCAACTACACAGTTTGAGCTTCTCCTTTGCTTTTGTTAATTATTTTTGTCACAACATAAGTATGTTGGTAAATGACAATGTTCCCATTGTCTTTAAGTCATTAGTCATTATTCAATGATCGTTGCATTGTATGAGTTCTTACTGCTTTCACGACTGTTGTCAAGATTGTTGTTGCTGGAAATATATTGTTTCTTTCATTTTTCTCATTAGAACTACCTGAGTTGATTTTCATGGTTGTAGGTTCATGTGCCACCATCATGCATGCTTGATGGTGTCCATTCACAACATTTTTTTGGGACTGGTGTCATTATATATCATTCTCGTAGTATGGGTTTGGTTGCTGTTGACAAGAATACAGTTGCAATTTCTGCGTCGGATGTGATGTTGTCCTTTGCTGCTTATCCAATTGAAATTCCTGGAGAGGTATTCTATTTTAAATCAAACAACGTTGAAAAACCGTAGTATATTTTGTTGAGTTTCCTATTTTTTACTGCAGGTTGTTTTTCTTCACCCTGTTCACAATTATGCTGTAGTTGCATACAATCCCTCAGCTTTAGGGCCTGTTGGTGCTTCTGTGGTTCGTGCTGCAGAACTACTTCCTGGTAGGTTCTACATTTTGCAATTACTCTACAGTTTGGTCATTAGATGTATTATTACTGCAGGTTTGCACCTTTTTGTTGTTTTAAATATACTATACGCTTAATTGTGTCCTTGAAAATTTGGTTAGGAAATTGATCACAAAAGGATAAAAGATTATAGTGTTATTTTCTTAGAAGCCAATTTTTGTAAAACATAAAAGGAAGTCTGTTCTCAGTTCTTCGGTGAAATATGAGCCAGGGGTGGGAAAGTTAAGGTTGATTTCCTTATTCGGTTTTTTCTGTTAATTTTGTTGGTAAAATACCACAGGACTACTTTTGACAAGCATTTACTTTGTGTTCTATCTGAGACAGAGCCTGCATTATGCCGTGGGGATTCAGTCTATCTTGTGGGTTTAAGTAGAAGCTTACAAGCGACATCTAGGAAATCATTTGTGACCAATCCATGTGCTGCTCTAAATATTGGCTCTGCTGACTGTCCACGGTACAGAGCAACAAATATGGAAGTAATTGAGCTTGATACTGGTATGTTTGCCGTCATTACCAAAGGAGTATTGTAGTTTTACCGACTTGCTAATTTCAATGTATGAAATGCATTTTGTACTCGTGCAGATTTTGGTAGTTCGTTTTCGGGTGTGCTAACAGATGACCGTGGAAGGGTTCAAGCAATCTGGGGAAGCTTTTCAACACAGGTTTCCACTCCGACCAAAAAATATAAAAATTAAAGGGAAAAAAAAAAACCAAAGGTTTCCTCTATTTATTAGCCTTTTTGAATAAACTACATTATGCCCATGTATTCTGATGCCTGCTATCGTTGATTTCAGCTGAAATTTGGTTGCAATACATCAGAAGATCATCAATTTGTGAGGGGTATCCCAATTTATGCGATAAGCCACGTTCTTGACAAGATCATATCTGGTGCAAATGGACCACCTCTTCTCATAAATTGTGTCAAAAGGCCTATGCCACTTGTTAGGATTTTAGAGGTTGAATTTTATCCTACTTTGCTTTCAAAGGCCAGAAGCTTTGGATTGAGAGATGACTGGATACAAGTATGTTTTTTTTTTTTTTTTTTTTTTTTTTTTTTTTTCTTTCTTTTCTTCCTTTTTTTTTGCAATTTTTTTTTGAAAAAAGATATTGGCGATACTTCAACACATGCTGGGGAGTATAGCCTTTTTGCATTTTTCTACCATGTCCTTTTGTCAGTTCCTTATGATCACATCACATTATCTCATTGGTATTTTTATAGGCTCTAGTTAAGAAAGATCCAGTTCGACGTCAAGTTTTACGTGTTAAAGGTTGTTTGGCGGGATCAAAAGCCGAAAATTTATTGGAACAAGGTGACATGGTTTTAGCAGTAAATAAAGAGCCAGTTACTTGCTTTCGAGACATAGAAAATGCTTGTCAAGCATTGGACAACAGTGACAATGGTGGGAACCTTAACATGACCATTTTTAGGCAGGTAAGCAAATAGATACAGGCAGAAAGGTTATCTCTTTCTTTCTCCACTTTGTAATTATTACATTATTAATTTGACTGAAAGCATTTTCATAAGCTCAATGTACCATCTAATGTATTTTGTTTTGTGCTTAAAGGTTTATTAATGCTAATCTATGAATGTAGAAAAAATTGCCTCATTTTCTTTCTAATTCTCTTGTTTGCCAGGGACGTGAAATTGATCTTCTTGTGGGGACAGATGTTAGGGATGGGAATGGCACAACACGAGTGATTAATTGGTGTGGGTGTATTGTTCAGGATCCTCATCCTGCTGTGCGTGCTCTTGGATATCTTCCTGAGGAAGGGCATGGTGTTTATGTGGCACGGTAAGGATTTTTATTTTTCCCTCACTTAGTAGAGAAGTTTTCATATTCATTTGAGTTGGAAAGTAATGATGAGAACATAGCAGATGGCAGTAAAGTAGTAGAACCATTTCTAGCCACATTATATCCGAAGACATTAGAACCTACTAATTGAATACCTTAACAAGTACACCCTAATAAGAAATTTTCTTGATAAGAGGGTTTTTACTCCTTTTGAAAAGAGAAAACCAACATTCGCCTCTGATTTTCCAGTCTAGCTTGATCTTGCCCAACCTCCAACCCTACAAAAAATAGATGGTTCATCTTTTTTTTATTTTTTTTTATTTTATATATATATATATATATAGAGAGAGAGAGAGAGAGAGAGAGAGAGAGAGAGGTTAATTAGCTGCTGGTTTACCTTTTTTTGCTTGTAATTCCCCTGTTATTAAGAATGAAGGGACCCTATGCTACAGTAATGGGCTTTTATAATACTATAGTTCAAGTGTTATTTGAGCTAGACTGCTGAGTATTACATTACAAATCCAATCAATTTTATTGTTTTGTATCGGAAAATATTGCTTTACTGCATAGTTAGTTATATACACATGCACATTCACCCACGCTCACAAACACATATGCATTGCGAGTAACTCACTTTATACTGAAGATATTTCTTTTTAACAGAAGTTACACTTGTAATATTCTATTTGTTGTGTATTTCTCATGACAGATTTATTCTTTTTTCTCAGGTGGTGTCATGGTAGTCCTGTTCATAGATATGGGTTATATGCTCTACAATGGATTGTTGAAGTTAATGGAAAATCAACTCCCGATTTAGATGCTTTTGTTAATGTGACAAAGGTGCGCCTAATTGCTTCTCTTTTTACCTATCTGCGGATTTTGCTCCATACGTGAGAGTATATTTATTTGATTGTATGGTGCAATGTTGGAACTCCAAAATCTTTCTCTTTGCTTCAAATTTTATATTTTTAAAAGCCTATTTGGCTTTCAACTAAAGTAGACAACAGTATATAGTCTCTTGATTCCATAAACTTCAATTGATTTCCTTGGGTTTGAATTAAAATCCCAAGTTCTTACTGTTGGAGGCAGGCATTTATGAACTTTTATGGATTATGTTTTTCAAAAACATTGCCGAATTTGTTGTGTGCAATGAAAAAGGAAAATTTAAACTGAGATGATTAGTTAGTTAGTTTTGTGTTTTAGGTTCTTTTTAAAATATCTTCCCTAGTTTAGTTTAGTTGAATAATATGACAGAATGGTCTTTGTTATATGAGCAGGAATTAGAACATGGGGAGTTTGTTCGTGTGAGGACTGTCCATTTGAATGGGAAGCCTCGAGTGTTAACATTGAAGCAGGATTTGCACTACTGGCCTACATGGGAGCTGAGATTTGATCCAGAGACGGCAATCTGGCGGAGAAGGATGATCAAGACCTTAGATTCCGGTAACTTATGAACCAGATCTTGTGGTTTTACTTTACACCTTTCTTCACCTTGAAATTGGCTTGGGTGTGGGCAATTGACAATTTGGGCAGACTCAAGAGGGGTGGTGGTGGTGTTGGCGTCTAATCTACAGTCAGTTGGGTTATGTAGCAAATTGGTGCCTGCCAGCCAGCCAACTTCGTGAGTTATAAGTTTAAAAGAACGTATGCTATTGACAATCAATCCGGTGAGGCCTAAGCATTTATTCAGCAAATTATATATTATTATTATTGTATGAGAGAAAAATATAATTATTTTTAATTTCTTTCACATATATATATTGTGGTAAATCAAATTATAGACATATAGGCAAATGATTGCACGAAATAAAAGAACTTTCTGTATCTTACGTTCCGGTGGGTTTCATAAATATGGCAGAGTTAAGTGTTGAAGCAGTGTTTACGAGTTGGACCTGAACCTGATTGTAGCATCATTATTGTTTTAGCTGTATGAAACAATTTTTTTTTAAAGCTAGATTAGTCTTGAATAAATTAAAATGAGAGAATTATATAGATTCGTGTCCAATGAATTTGGTCAAGAAAGTTAAATATAAGCACATAATAAATAGACACTGATTCTGGTAGAACATTTAAAGAAAGTATACCGAGAACGAACCTAGAACGAGATCTTAACAAAACGAAATGCGTGCAGCTCCAAGTGATGCATATTGGCTAAATTGTGACAAGCCTCAACAATACATAGCCAAATAAAACCATCGAAATCCCAGTAACATTCCTTCGGGCACGGGAGAAGAATGTCCACCCATCATCTGCATCAGCTGTATACAGTTGACTAGGCACGCCAGTCACGTAATAATATCTTGGTGGCGGTGGCGGCATTGGAGGGGGGTTACAATATATGAACCTTTGAGGAGGCGGTGGAGATGGTGTCGGCAGCGACTGATGGCCGCATGGGTTAACACACGTACATGTTGCACACTTAATTTCAGTAGTTGGGGCTCGGGGCACTGCAAGTGGTACTGTTCCTTGTAGCTTCTTGGTAGAGGTAGAGGCAATGAAGGATTAGCGCATATGTGACAAAAGTTTAGGAATTGGGAGCCCAGTTGCTCATAGAAGTCTTTGTGCAAAGGTTAATATATGAATTGCCTCCAAATTATACTATTTTTTGTGATTTAGTACTTAAAAAAAAAGATTCACTATTAAATATTTAGACTTTATTTTCATCGTACACGTTAGTTCAAGGTTTAACAGTATTGACATAAGATTTTTCTAACCAATAAGATTATGATTTGTAGCATTGTTGATA
>JBBYHK010000022.1:3243699-3269611 GCA_038382065.1 Adansonia grandidieri
CAGGGTCTAAAGCCTAATGACAGAGAAGGCCTGAGAGACCCCATTACCCAAGGACTACAAGTCAGTTTACTTTTAATAGTTGACACCTGTTTTATATCATTCGGTGGGGATTAAATAAACATTCCTCTGCCAAATAATGCTGGCCTGTGTACCTCTTATGCTTGGAATATACATGGGCAGACCGTTACATTAGCTAGACAACGAGAAGAATGAACGGCTAACATATCATCTTTGAGTGTAATCAGATATAAGAAAATGTGAAATAAGTTTACAATCTTAAGTTTTCATTCTCATCTTTCATCTTGCTTTCTTATGCTCTATCTCTGAAATTTTTATTAATTTAAGTATTAAAACACATTTTAAAATCTCAATACCTTTTTAATTTTTGTAGCAAGTCTCACCTAAACTTAAGAACTACTTCTCTCTCCTCCAAAAACCATAAATAATTGACGTCGTTGATGAGAATATATAAATCTATATTAGCTCCATAAAAAGCACAATACACACATTTGTCTAAAAAGTTAATATTGAGGGAAAAAATAATCACATATCAAAAGATAAAATCACGAGAATTATATAAAATCTCAAAAGCAAATAATTTTTCATAATAAATATAATTTGATAATTTTTATATTAATAAAATTTATATTTATATAATTGATACGAAACATAATAGATATATATATATAATACAGATTACCGCATAAAACTAGGCGATCATTGACCAGTCCATGCACCGTTTTAGACTTCTAAGCCAATCACGGCGACGATAAAAATAATATACTATCTATCCTCTTTCTTTCTTTTGTTTTTATTTAGAGATCTCATTAGCCTTTACAGACAACTATTTTTATTTTTCCATGAATAGTCTTTACAGATAAGTAATCAAATTCTTAAAGTGCATTGGCGGTGTCTTGAAGGAAAAAGAAGAGCTTTGTTAAACATGATTAGCATTAGCAACAATATTTTTCTTTTATTTAAGTGCAAAAATCCTTAAAATAATTAATTTTTTAATATGTTATCTTGATTAATTTACAAACCATATGCTTTTTTGTTTTACCAAAAATAAATAAATAAATGTATTCTTTTAGGGGTTTTCATTTTTGACATTTAATGCAATATAGTCAAACCTTCTAGGGACTTTCATTTTTGACATTTCCTGGGCAATATATATACTTTTCTATTCAATGCAATATATTCAAACCTCCTAGTGACCTTCATTGTTCATTTAATGCAGTATATATTTTTATTTAAAATATATATATCAACAATGCAATGTATATTCTTTAATTTCATTTAGGTCATAAATATTAATTTTATTATGAAAAAGTTAATTTAATAAATATATATAATTTATTTTTTATATTTTATCAAAATAATATCTAATAGAGATACATAACGTTTACATATCAAGTTAATTTTTATTTTTAAAACTATTTAATAAAGTCAATGTAAGTAATTTAACCCATAAAAAATTAGTGATATAACTTAAAGAAATTAAATGTTTATGACCAATATAAAAATTGAAAGTTTAGAATGTAAATTTAAAATGCTTTGACAAAGGATAATTTTTTCTTTTTGTTCAAATTTGCAGTGATAAAGGCACTACAGGTATTTGAGAAACATGTATCCCGGGCTTAGTTAAGACTCGGGAATCTAAACAGGTTCACATTACTCTCACATGAAATGGGATTTATGGTATATAATTTATTGGATTAGGTGTTATTTTTTTATTATGTAACGAAAAATTATAGGTGAAAAAAATGAATTTTAACTTTAAACTAATTTTAATTTGTAGAATGGTGATATATTAAATATGTCATGGGAGATTATTAAAACAATGCCCTCCCAATGGGAGATTATTCTCTCCGTTACGTTCAAAAAATTATATCTATATTAATTATATTAATGTACGATAGATATAGTGGTTTAATCCGTAAGTAAAAATAAATTTAAAATTAAAATTAAATCACTATGACAAACATGTAAAATATAAAATAAATTGGGATACAATTAAAACACAATATGAGAAAATAATTAAAACATAACATGATATTAAAAAATAATATTAATACAACAAGAAGATAAAAATATATCAAAATATATATAATACATTATTACTTTGTAAAAATTTATATAAATTTATAACATTTTGAACACATAAAAATAATATAAACACGAACACATCATGACGCACAATTTTTTTAAAATTAAATCATTATGATAAGTTATGCAAAATATGTTATGAATTGAGATAAACACGAACGTAACATGAGCACATAAATTTTTTTCTAAATTGAATCATAACAACAAATTATGAAAAATATAAAATGAATTAAGACACAACACCAACATAAAAATAGTAGAAAAAAATAATAATAATAATAATAACATGAACAAGAGACAAATATATTAAAGTTTTAAAATAGACAGAAAATGAATTATTAACATGTAAAAAATTATATAAATTTATAATATTTAAACATACAAAAAATAAACATGAATATATAATTTTTTATCTATTTCTTTCTTTCCTTTCTTTCTTTATTTTCTTTTCCTTTCCTTTCCTTTCCTTTCCTCTCCTTTCCTATCTCCCTTTAACAGCCATCACAATCAAGTAGCTTGAGTGACTAGTTTCCCTTTAATCTATGACTTAAGTTTTAGGTGAAACTAATTGTTTGAACACTTGATTGGGATGAAAATAGATGATGAATGATTCACTTGACTGCAATAAAAAATTAAGATTAAATAACAATTTAATTTTAATTCAAAGACTTTTTATATTGAACCCATTTAATTATCATAAAAATTTATTAATGATTATTTCATAATAAATCAAGTACCAATTTTTAATTTTGTTTGTAAAATTTAAAAATCAGGCCACCAATATATATGATGTTATATATTTGAATAATGTGTAATTTTTAAATTTTCAAGGAATTAGTGTTCCGGTCTCATCAAAACCAACATTACTAATATGAATTTTGAAACTTTTTTTGTTCTGTTCATGATAATGTTTAAATTCATACAGATAATATTAAACACACATAAATACACATGCACATATATATAGATATATATATATATATATATGCACATGCACATGTGCATGGGTTTTTCTATTGAATTTTTCGAGGTTATGGAAACTTGTTAAATTTTTATTTTGGAAAGAAACATTATCATTAAATCAAAGTTAGTATATAGGGACCGAAAAAATACAAGATATTAACGAAGGTTTCAAAACGTATAATAATGTCATTTTTTTTAAGGTTTTATTCGCCCCTATCATTATTATGATATGCAAAAAAGTTACTAGCATATAAACCTTGATTATACCATGAAGACTAATGGTTGACAACGTTTTATATTAATGACATCAATCCACAATGTATTATAATGTGTAGCAAAACCATCAAAATTCTATTTTAATTTTCATTGTAGTTTTCTATGTATGTCTCTCAAACATAGGGATCTTTTTATAACCAACGAAATATCTTTTCGTATAGACATAATTTATCCAAATAGATATTTATTTGGTAGTTACAACACTTGATAAATAATCAAGTGACACTACTTTTAATTAATATTTAAGAGATAAAACTTTGAAGACATAATCATTCACTATTTTGAAAATATTCTAGCAATCAATGCATTAAAAAATCATAAAAAAAAAATCTTTTGGTCAACTACAACAATTTATACAACAATCTCTAAACTTAATATGTCAACAAATGCTTTCAAAGTACTCATGTTATATTTAGCTTACAGGAATGAAATAGGCCTGCAATAGAATGGCTATTTTGTTGGAATGAAAAGGAATAGCTTATATAGTAATTTGGTTCAGTGAAATAGAATAATATGGGATTCGAATCCTCTACAATAGAGATTCAAATCTTCTAAAGTAAATTTTTATTCTGCCAAAAGTCAAATAGCTATTCAGTGGGAGTATTGAATGCCTATTTAGTTATTTGGAGGAATCAAATAGCTATGTTACTGTAGTGTGCTAAATATACCAGTAATAGAATTCCTATTATAGCGAACCAAACATGCTGTTATTGTTGATGATGCACAAAGAAAGGTTATTTGATCCTATGCATCATCGACACTCATAATAAAAATCTATATTATTTAAAAGCATGATATTATGAGCAACTATAAAAACTTTTTAAATTTTGTTAAAATACTATTTTAAATAAAAAGGCAATATATTGATAATTTTGTTGATAAGTATTCCCATGATGGTACCAAATATTATATCTATCAATTGGGCGGTTCGGATTAGTTTTGGAACAGGTTAATTCAAGTTAGGTAATTTTAAATTTTTAAATTTTTGAGTCAATTTTGGGTTTAGGCAATTTTAGTTTTGGATCATTTTGAGTTTAAGTCACTTCAATTTTGGATTATTTCGGTTTTAGAATATTTTAAGTTCAGATCATTTCGATTTTGACTTATTTTGGGTTCAAGTTAATCGAATTTAATACTCAGATTAATCAGGCTCGAGTCATTTTAGATTGGAGTCATTTTGGGTTTGAGTCAATCGGGTTTAATGCTCGAATTAATCAGACTTGGGGCAATCAGGTTTAACACTAGGGTTCATTGAGTTTAGTCATTTTGGTTCAAGTCATTTTAGGTTAGGTTTGGTCTGACTCGAATTGTTAACTTTTTTTGATCAAATCAGATTAGGTTGAGTTTGAATTCAGGTGGATTGATCGGGTTTTCGGGTTCATATCAAAATTGACATGGTAGGTATGCACTTTTTCAGTAATTCAAATTCTTTGATATATATGGGTGTATATAAATATATATTTATATATTTATATATTTATATCTTAATTATGAAGTTTTTAATTGAATTGGTGTTTTAAATAAAATGACACCAGTTTAATTAAGAAATCAATCTAAAAATCCAATTATGTTTATAATAATGAAATGAAATTCGAGTGTTTTGTTTTTAATATTTTAAAAAATAACTATTAAACTAAAAAAACTACCCATTCTTTTTTAATATAATTTAATTTTAAAAAATAAAAGCACACTAAAAGACTATCACCTATTTTTTATTTCATAGTTCCTTTTAAGATATAATATTGTTGGTTTGAATTTTTTTTTTCATGATAAATTTTAGTATAAATTGGTTGGCGTTGAATTTTTTTGCTTGGCAAACATAAAGAAATTTTAAGAAAAAGACGACCAAATGGCCAGCAGCCACTTTTGACGAATTTGTGGTATAGGTATAGCCCAACAACAGATGAGTTAAACCCTCTTTCAACATGGAACCACACTTACCAGCCTTAGTAATCAAACAATTTTATTTGAATGGCAACCATTACAAAGCGATAACGACATTGCAGCCTGTCATTTAGCCACCACAAGAGCTCAAGAATGTACCTTCTTGTTATTGTCTTCAAGCCCTTTCTTTCTTCTTCCTTTTTTTTTTTTTTTAATATTTTTGAGAAGGAAATTATAGTGTCTTCATATTCTGGTCATTCTTATGGGCCCATTTTATACTTTTCTTTTGTCCCAACAAGTTCGCCCCATTTTAGTTTAACAAGTTATATAAATTCTTGAAGTTTTGAAAATTTACAAATTGAATTAACATGACATAAAGTTTTTAGATATATTAAAAAATAAAGATAAGGGTTGATTTCTTAAACTCAGTTGTGAAGCTAGTATATAAAAAGTAAATTCTTTTTTAAAAATATATTAAAAGAAAATTCGCTTTCACTTCATGTGATCTAAATTATGTGACACTTAACCTTTGAGGCTTCATTTTTTAATTTAACCTCATATATTTTGACCACTACGATAGAAGTAGACAAGCAATTAGATTTAACCCTATCTGATAATTTCATATCAAAATTACCCTTTTCTTCCTTATCTTTTTCTTTTCTTTCTTGAGATGAAACGCTAAACTTAAAAAAATTTGAAACTTTTTAATAAATAATCAAAATCTAATTCAATTAAATCTAAATTCAAATAACCAATCATCCAAAATTCTAATCCCATCTAAGAATTCTATAATCTAATTATTTTACCCTATAAATTCTTTTAATTTCATGAGAAAAAGCTTAATATATATATATATAAACCATAACAAACCTAAGTCATAAAAACCACAAAAAAAATAATAAAAATTTAGCTACTGTAGCTACATATCCTATAAAAAAGACCCAAATCTAGCTTCCAAACAATAAATATATATCCTATTAACGTCAAAACCAAAATAAACCAAGTAAACCAAAACCCTATAATCTGGTTATTTTTATATATATTTTCAACCACTTATAATAAACCCCAATTCAATTTTCTCTGCCTAAGCCCATTACGTTAAATCAACCACAAATCCTACAACACGATGATCTCGCGATCATGGAAGAGAAAAATTTACCTGTGCAATGGCCAAATAATGAACCCAAGTGGTAAAGTGGTCCTACATGTTGAAAACTTTGCTAATGGTCCCTCTGATTCGCAAAATTAGGGTTTGATTTTTGAAAGGGAGAGAGACTTGATCAAAGAGAAGAAGAGAGAGAACATAACAGACAAAAAAAATCTCCAAAAGGGAGGGTTATAATAGTAAGAGCATAATAGTGGTTTTACACCAATATATAACTATATTAGGCTATGACAAGCGAAATAAAAAGCACATAAAATATAAATGTTATAATAGGAAATTTTCTGTCAAAATACTAAAACACAAAAGTAAAATTGAACTTTTTTTCAAGTATATAAAAATATATATAAATGCGTTGAATGAAAATTTTTTGATATAAATTTTTATTTAATTAAAATAGTTAAATAGAAGTGGTCGAAGTTTGGAAGTTTTGAGTAAAAAAAAAACCTAACAATGTAACAATTTTTATTTAATTTGACTATCATTGCCATCAGTTCTGTATAGTATAGTTGTCCCTTTTACCGAGGAGATTATCTCAATGCTTTCAATCTTTAGAAGAAAGTGTTTCATGTATTTTTACTAGCAGGAATAAAAGCCATTTAGCAAATAATGTAGCTAAATAATTATAGTTGTCCTTTTTTACCTATCAAAGAGGGAACTTTTATCTACTAATCTTCAGGAGAAGTGGGATTTTTGTAACGGCTCTACACATATTCAAGACTGAAATATAAGACTTTACTCGAATTTAACTTCTCCTACCTTCGGCAATAAATATTTCACACGCTACTACGACTACGATTGATAAATTTTATCAAAGCTTTAAACTAAAGATACATGAAACTTTAAATTTAAAGTTCAGAAAAGCTTTGATAAATTATCTCCAAAAGCATGAAACACATTAACTGAAATTTAAAGTTCACAATTTATTTTTACAAGCTTTTCTGAACTTTAAATTTTATCAAAGCTTTAAACTAAAGAAGATACTGAAAGATTAGTGTACACATTAACTGTCAAATAATGCCCAAAAGGGCATCCATCAATTTCAGCAAGCTTGACTAACTAGAGAGAGGGATAGAAAATGTTCAGAAAGTTTTCTGTTTCCGCAGTCTGAATTGCATGTGCTTAATGAATACCTAGACAGATGCACTATTTCCAAGTTGAACCGCCTAGCCTAATTACCTCTTCACCACTGTTGTCCCTACTTGGAATCCTTTCAACGCCATCGCCTTTTTGATCGCTTAAATCACCATACATGTCCTTCAGCTTCGCCAAATTGCTGGATGCAGATGTCTTCTCCTTAATTCCGTCCTTCCGTGGACTTGAATGACGTTCAAAATGACTGTTGCCTGCTTGCACACTCCGACTTCGGCTCCTGCTTCTACCCCTACTACGACTTCGGCTTCTGCTCCTACCCCTACTACGACTTCGGCTTCCGCTCCTACGAGAGCTACTTTCTCTATAATGCCTATTATCATCATCGTACTCTATAAAGTTCCTTTCATCTGTATACCTTGACCTTCTACCATAATCATGCCTTCGCTCCCTATCCCTATCCCTCTCCCTCTCCTTGTCCCTGTTTCTATCTCGGTCCTTATCACGGTCCCAATTCAAACCCCGATCATGATCTCTGTAACGGTCCCGGTCCTGGTCCCGGTCCCGTTCCCAGTCCCTGCCCCTCTGCCTTTCCCGTTCTCGATCCCAAGCCCTGTCCTTATAAGAATATTCTCTATCAGAATACTCACGGCTCTCGCTGCGACGGTGGCTAGGAGATCTTTTCGCATCATCACCACTGGATCTGTCGTATGGTGGTGGTGGTGCAGTGCGACGCACAGGAGAAGAGTCCCTAGTTGAAGCACGATGGGGGGCACGCTGACCAAAGGAGACAGAAAGTGCAGCTTTAACAGAAGGTGGGCGGCGAGCAGTGTCATCAGACCCATGACGGTTAGAATCCCCAGTTGCCCCTGAAGGTTTAGTATGCAGCTTCATCTTCTCAAGATTGGATATAATCTGCCGCATCACAGGAACGGGGATTCGGGGGAAAAGTGTATCAAAGTAGTACTGCAACAAGAAATCAGAGTGTCAACACTTTTTCTCTCAATGAGAAAAACAAACAAAAGCATGACAGGGTCAAAATGAAGTCGAGAAACAGTTCAACAAATGTTGTTCATATTTTGACACCAAAAAAAAAAAAAATCAAGACAAATGACCGAAAGGAAGGCAGCTGAATAACCTGGCCTTCAACTCAACCTAAGAAATGAAATTCTAAGAACTCTGGAAGCTTACAATAGTATACTTAATAGTAAAAGATCTAAATGATGACTTTCTGTTAAAGTATCAGACCCTATACAGAAGGAAGTTATAGGCTTTGCTTCAAGTTCCAATCCAAGATGTGAGTCAAAGAAGCATGCATTCAGCCTGCATTACCACTGCAAACCAATAAAATGCGTTCGAAAATAAAGATGTAAAAGAAAAAACTTCATCAAAAATGATACATTAAAGGAGGGACCAAGAAAGATTACCTTATCTAAAAATAAAATTGTAGCTAGAGCAAAATCTGATTGTCCAGAAATTCTATGGAAATTCAGAAGCCAAATAGTTTAAAAGGTCATCTTGCATTCAAGTTCTTCATTACATGATCAAGCAGGAAATACTAATTATAGTAACTATGTTCTGCACCACTGCTCGAAGAATTTCTTCAAACTTCGGCCCAAATTTCTTCCACAACCATGAAATCGACTTCAAAATGTATTCAAAGCAAGTTATAGTAGACTTAACGCAGAATGTAACTTTGTAATACGTTCGCATGCATCTCTAGCTTTAATAATTAGTTGACCAACTCTATTCATTTCACAAAAGAAATTCCATTTGGCCCATCGCCATAAGCTTTCAAGACAAGCTTCAACATACTCAGCCAAATCAAATAAGGATTCTCTTTTATGTCTATCTTCTTAAGTAGGAATATTTCAAAAATATAGAATCATAAATGAAAAACCCTTTTTTCGATTTTCAATAGCTGCAGACAGAAGTAGAAAATTAAATGCAATCTCTGATTGATTACTATGCAGGATCACAAACGTCTGGTGTTGCAGCCGCTACCAGCATTGCTAAGATGTGCGCCTAGGTGCTGCACCTTAGACCATTTCGAACAAGACACATTTGATCAGGCGCATCCCTGATACGCCTAGGCAAGCTTTTTAGTAAGGCTGTAGGCGAAAAAAAAAAAAAAAAAAAAGCCTGCCTAATTGAAGTTCTCTTTAATTTCTTAAATTTCTAATTTTTTTCATTAACTACACTTCAAAAGTAAATGACAGGAAAACATTAAATTCTCAATTTTTTAGTATTCTACAACAAACATGGGATCATAAGGAAATCATACAGATTGACCAAGAAAAGAAAAAGAATATTTTGCACGACATGTAGGATAAACTGGACCACTCTTTAAAATTTATTAGCATAATTATATATCTCAAACACACAGACACACACACACACACATAAACCTACATACAAAAACAAGCATGTACGTATTGCACCTTTTTTTTATTGGATAATGTACATATCGCACCTTTTCTGTATATAATGGTTTAGCACCTAGCGTGTGCCTTACGCCCTTAACAACACTAGTCCATATCACAACATAATATCATAAAGTAAAATGCAGATTTTAACGACCCAACCAGAATGAACACTTACTTTTATGCATGTCATGCTTACAAAATTCAAGTTGAACAGATTTTCAATAAATGGTAACAAGTTATCAGCATAAAACTGGCACAAGTTGACACATTAATACCAGGGAAAACATTTTTTTGCACCATAAAGCAGGTTGAGTGTTCAGTCCCACTAACCTGTCCAAGAAGTAAATCACGCACATATACACCCATTGTGGTCATTTGTCCATTGGACCCGGGGGAGAATTCCTGAAACAAGAAATGATGATTTCACCTTGAGCACAAAACAGAAACAAAGTTCGGCAGGCTAAAATCAAGAAAAAAAAAAAGGAAAAAAAATGGATAATCACTTTTAATAAATTTTATGTAGTTTTTTTTTATCATCTATTTATTGTCATCGAAAGAACAGTCAACAAGAAGAAAGATATATCTTCTAGCCAGAGTGCTTGCAGAATAAAAATGATAGTATTTATAACTCTGGAAATGATGAAAAATCAGAGAAGGCATTGTTTCGGTCTATCACTCCAAATAAAAACTTAACTGGATTAACCACTTAACTTACTCTTTACTTAATTGCTGCAGGAACATAGCAGAATGTCAGTGTAATAGTTATCCATCAAATAAATATTTTACCTATATTTAAACATGAAACTGCTCATCAAACAAATTACACGGCACGGCAGCATCCTAGCATCTGCAAATCTAGTGCAGAAATGGACCTACAGCAATTTATGGAGTAAATTTACACCAAATAATAAAAATTACTAATACCATAAAGATATAAAGCTTGGGACAAAAACCTAATGCTAAGTTTGGGAACGTAAATTTGGGAGAGTGAATTTGGAATTGGATTGTCACTTTGTTATATGAGTAGTGAGGATGAATTCAAACATTATGCACTTAGGATCCAATACATCTTTGTCTTTGAGACAAAATAAGAGGATGAACTTAGAATACCTATATCATTCAAGTATTTCAAAATCACAATTAAATAGAGATCTAGCAAACAAATGAATTGGAAATATGCATGAAAGCCTGTTTTCATGAGCTCTATTACACAATTCATACTAAATTGGAAATTCAAATCTCTTTTTCTCAAATTCGTGTTCCAATAGGCAACTTAAATTCATTATTTCGATATAGTAAATAAACCCACAACCAGCCTTCAACATGTCGTACATAAAACTTGCATTACAGTATTAATGCAAGAATATTTTGCTCCAGAACACTCAAAGTCTTAACCACATGCCGCAACTCTAGAAAAGCTAGAGAATTAAGCATAACATACAACGCTATTTTTTTCAACACCTGAATTTATCTTTTGAAAGATGCAGCTTTAGCAACAAAATCACATAAGTATATGTCACACGCTTTTAAATGATTTAAAAAAAAGGGAAAAAAAAAAGTGTTCCATAATCAGATTCCAAAATATCAAAAGCACCTTGTCTGTTTCACATAACATTATATCCTTTAACACCATTGAAATACCCTCAATGGGTAATTTATGCAAATTATGGTAAAAATCACTTAACTCATGCAATTACTTTCATTAAAACAAAAAATAGAGTTAACAGTTAGCAGTTTTCTAAAAAATTTTAAAATCACATCTCGCCTACAGAAGTCTTATGGAAAGATTTTGAGCAAAGTAACGAAAAGTTCTTCCTTTTCAATGAAGCTTCATATAAAGGCCTCGAATTTGCAATTCATGGTGACCCAAGAAATTAAATATACATCTTAGAATGCTCTAAACTAGATGTTTGCTAAAGAATACAAGCAGATTAAGTCACTCTGCCGTATCTCTAACAATAAAGCTAATACTCTTTCTGTCAAGATTGTAGACTCAGTCATACGCGTCTAACACCAATAAATGTCCAATTCATCTTTATCTTAAAGTTTTGGACTCACAGAGCTGGAGTAGACTAAAAAATGAAATTAAGCAAAAGGAAAAAAAAAAATTACATCTTTTCCTCAATCAAATTCATTTTGAATTACAATTGAACTTAAATTGTTATATCCTATCAAAAATTTGTTAAATAGATTTGTTCCAATAACCACAAACCCACGAATCAATGCCAGAATCTATACTAGCTGAAAAAGACCAAGAGTTAAAAGTACACACCATAATCCTTTTGTTTTATGGCCAGTCTAAAACAAGATCTTTTGTTAAACCTTATTTGAAGTGAAGAAAGTAGAAAAATTAGTTGAAATCGATTCTAGGCCTGAAGATGAACTTAGTTTCAAACCCAAGTTTGAATAACAGCAAAGCACTAATATCTACCAGGTGCGTAAAAGTTTTCATAATAATCCTCTTCCTCCTTACAACCACAACTGCACACTGTTCGACTTGAAATCCCTCCATTCTCCCCCTACCAACCGACCCCCTTTATTCTCACTAGCTGTCTCTAACAACCCTTTGTTATCACAAAAAGAGCAAAAGCTCAACAACGAAAATTAACCTATCATCCTATCTACAGCCTCTGCTTCTTTATCTCTGCTTTTTTAATCACCTTCTTGCGAAGAAGCAGAGTCTAAATGTTCAGGCCAGAGGTAAATATTGATCTTGAATCCTGACTCCTGTTGACAAAGGTTTGGCACCTAAAATGCATAGTCCATGCAATAAAGCTAAAGAAAAAAAAGCAGAAGACAAATTTATGAGGCAAAAGTGAACTTTATTAAACAAAATGAAACACAAGATGATGTCACAAACAAACCAAAAAATATGGAGCTTTATAGGAATAAAAGGCTTTGGTAATTCTTTTTCTAAAGACACCAATTAAAGCATATAAATTACAAGGCAGAAGTAAGCATCATTATACGGAAAACTCAACATATTCTGAGGTAAAAAAAAGCGTCGTAATCTACAGAAAATATGCATATATCCACAAGAAAAAGAGCCAGCATTTCACATGTCAAACTAAAGTAAACAATAAAGCATTTAGACAGATTTTACCACATTACATCCAAGACACCAAAGAATATTTAAGCAATCAAAATGTCTAGTACCTCTTCATCTTTGATGTATGGTTCAAACCAAGTCCATAAAGTCTTTGGATCTGCAGCATATCTCAAGTAGAGGAATCCAACCTGCAATTCAATTTTAGGCTGTCAGCTATACGCCAAATAGCTCAAAGCAGAAGAATATCAACCATAAACTGGATATAAATTGCACAAAGAGTAGAAAATGGGAAGAATGAAATTATAATGAGATTCAAGTTAAGAGTACGAATTTTTATTCTTAATATCAAGAAACCAGATAGCAAGGCATCTGAATTAGTATAGTTAGGCAACTCTTTACCTGTAGGAATAGTCCACACAATTTGTGTAAATTGGTATGGTTTGAATAAAAAATGCTCAACAGAATGTTGACTGAAAATATCTCAGAAACCAATAAAAAGAAGCATCAAAACAAAGGTAGATAAAACAAGGACAATATACTGGAGCAAAGAAAAAAACGCATCAGAGGAAAAAAACAAAAAAAAGAAACCTAAGTCATGATTGATAGTTTTTAAGAGACAGAATGAGGAGCTAGTACACATGAGGGAATTTGCAAACTTACACAAATGTCCAACCTTGGCTGTAGCAACACGAAAATAGGATATGGCTCCTATGTTTATATAAACTCTACACCCATAGCAACAGTAGATAAATACTAAGCAAATGGATGACCAGAGACAACTGAGTCAACAGACCACGTTTATCTATGATTATAAAAAACCCAGGACTGAGAAAATCTCAGTAACAAAAAAGAGACTCATCAAACCTTGATATTGTAAGCATCTGGTAAGCATAGCAAGGTACTGTTACGAGGGGGTGGGACAAATTCTCAGCAACTCAAAGAAACAAGGACACCTCAACCTTTTTAGAAATCTGCTAGGTAAAACAGTAAATGTATAACACATATATTTACTTTTGTACTAATACAAAGAAAATAAGCCAAGCTTAGTTTGGCAGACCACTCAAATAAAAAAAAAAGTGCTCTTTTAACTTCTGAAAATTTAAAAAATACAAACAACAATGAAAACAAACACAGTAAAAAGTCATGTTTAAATCCTAACAAAGTTGTTCAAGACACCTTCAGTTTCACAGAAATACTAATAGAATATAAAATTGTTCACAAATGTTAGTTTCTATGAACAAAAGTAGGAAATTTCCAGCAACAATACATGTCAAAGACAGAATACATAAAGAAATACGAAATAACAGTGGGAAAGACTATCTATCCTTTCTGCTCACAACAATCTCTACCATGGATGAAGAACAAACTTGGAAATGTTAAAAGGGAAAGATTTCACTTACTGCTCTAATGTAAGGAGAATCGGGGTGCTTCAATAGCCCATGCATCTGTTTGACAGTAAGTTTCATGGTAAAAAACTTGTAAAGAAGGCAGAAAGCAGTAGAAGGACCACGACAGTTCCCAGTCATCCATGGCTCAACATGATCAACTTGATTGTAAATTTCATCGATGACTTCGTGATATGTCTTTAATCGGTATAGCTCTTTGAAATAATCAGAAGATAGTATATTCATACAAAGCACCTTCTCTAACAATGAATCAATCGGTTTACCACATGTCTTTATCTCCATGTCAATACCCGCACTGTCAACACAAGAACACCTCAAACAAAGTGTCAAAACTTTATTCCACTCAAAATAACATCTGATTTTTTGAGAAAGAAAAAACAGAATTAAAAAAAAATCAGAATCAGAAAACCCATCCTCATTTCCAAAAGTAAAAAAGAACCCTCACAATATTTCCACATAAAAAATAAAACTTAATCGGGATTATACTATATTCTTTCAAACTCCAAATATCGAACTATATTTATTATTAAATTAGAAAAAGGAGTAAAAACGAAAGCTTGAATCAAAACCCTAAAAAGTAAGATGCGAACAAGCAAATACTTGCAAAATTTTAAATTAACAAAAAGGAAATACTTCATCAGAATTATCAATAAATTAATCAAACTAATAAGGACGCTAAAAGAGAAGCAGTTGATAGATTCAACAAAAAGATGCATAAAAGACAAAAAGAAAGAAACAAAGAAATACCGATATTGCAAAATGCAAAGGTGAAGAATTAAGAAACGCACCACCAAAAATCGTGAAAGTGCCGATAAAAATGGGTGATTGAAGCAATTGATTGGAAGACGATAAACAAATAAGTAAACCCTAACTCGAAAAGCGAGGGTTAGGGGCTTTCTCGCTTTTTTCTTTTTCTTTTTTTTTTTATTTTTTTTTTTTTGAGAAAAAAAAAATTCAAGGAAGCACCGCTGGCTTAAGGGGAAAAAATGTCGAAAATGGGAAAGGTTCCATTTTGTATTTGGCTTTTATAATTTGAAGTTAAATGGTGAGTTTTGGGTCGAACCGGGAAGATCCGATCCGACATCTCCCGCTTCAGATTTGGGCCTCCTGATCTTTGCTACTTGGGCTTAAACTCAAAAGTTGATTAGATATAATTTATTTTTTCCGACTATTTTTATTTTATTTTATTATATTTTTGTTGTAATTAAAATGACGAGAGAAAATAAGAGAAATAAAAACAAAAGAAATATGATTATAGCTAGATTTTTAAGGATTAATTATGCTACCGAACTTTTCATCTATATATTCATGAGTAAAAACTATCCTTATACAAGACTTTAAAAGTAAATAGGGGAGGCACTTACACATCTTAATACGAAGTGTTAGATATTTGACCCAAATTTTAATTAGAAATCTATTTAGCTTTTGGTAAATTCTACTAGTTAGAGATTACTTGATAGTTAAGAATAATAGAAAAGAAATCTTAGTGAATAAATATTTCTTAATAATCAAGTAATATGCTCTATAAATATAGAATACGTATTAATTTTTAGAAATATGAAAGAGATGTAAGCACTGTGAGATCTCACTATGGGAGATGGGTTTAGAATGTGAAGAAGAGTTCGGTGAAATAAGAGTTTAATGGGATATATGATATTCCACGTGTTTAAATACTAGAAGCATGGAAGGCTCAGTTTTAGTGCTTGTTAAAAGGTTGTTTTATAAGCTTTGTAATCTCTATTTTTAGTAGATTTTCCTCTCTCATCCAGGGATGTAAGTATTAAGGCAGAACCTCATTAAATGCGGTCTCTCATGTGTATGAGTTAACTCTGTGTAGATCTTGATGTAGATACATCTCTGCTTGAAAATTTCCAACAAAATTATCATAATGTGTGCATAACTATTAAAACCTTAGCATCTAGTCATACCAATGGTATCTTTATCTAGTCATCCACCTTATTTTAAATGTTCATGTTTTACAACATTTTGTTAGGCTTGTGTAGGAAATTTTAAATACGACACAATGTGAAAAATCATTAAAGGATACTGCAACAAATAAAATAATAAAGATTAAAAATTTTGGTAAGCAATAAATACGAGTAAAATATGGTTTTACCAAATCCAAAAAAGTTATATTGATTAAGCAAAAGTTTGGAAACTTTGACCTTAAGAACGATATTTGCCTGCCTTTCGAGTGCTTAACAATATCATCAACTAGCCTCTCAATGCTCTTAAATCACTTTACCAATCGATAACCCTTACCGATGGTAACACTATGAATTGAAAAGGTGTGTTAATCTCTCTTAAATGATAATAGCAAAACTGATGTAAAAGAGTGGAGGAAAAATAATTTTTCCCAAATGAGTTATAAAACTATTTCAATTTTTTTAGTCAAAACTACTACAATCGTTTTAGATTTAAAATTTAAAAATAAAGGTAACATTTTAAAAGTCAAATTCAAATAATGGATAACTTTTTTAAATTTCAAAAGTTGGATAACAGTTTTAAAATTCAAAACTTTTTAGATAGGAAAGGATTATTTTGTCTAGACTCAATTTGGTTATGTCAAGCTTAAAACACTGACGGGCTTGGCTTTAAAAAGATAAGGCCCATTTGACCTTTAACCTAAACCAAAGCCTAAGCCCAGCCTAGCTTGATGCATTTGTGTGGTCTAACCTCGTGCAGACCTCAACCCTCAAACAAAAGCTTGGATGCCCCTTAGGGCCTAACCCCACATTAAAACTAGGTTAATATATACAACACAAATAAGCCATATATTTCCAATCTAGAATTGGTCACCACCTAACACTACCAACCAATTTTCTTCTTCTTTAAGTAGACATAATGAGATCAATTTCTTATTCACCATGGATATCAATCATATAAATATTGTTACATCGTGTATTTATGTACGACAACCTACCGATTCGTATACGTATTTTATATTATACACTTTTAATTTGCATTGATATAAAAAATCACCCACTTGAATAGAAATTATCCAAATAAGACAATGAGCAGACTCGGAATATGAGAGAGAATAACTTTAACGAGTTATTGTGCATGATAAGTAGCTTTTGGCCTTGAACCTTATGTAGCGACAACTATCGGATTTACTTGTTAACTAGGGAATTTGATGTCATGAACTATTTAGCCCTTCTTGTAAGCCAAGATAATAAATGTCACATAGTCCCTCTTCAAATACCCTTGCTTTTCATGATTATGTTTATTTTGGCCCTAAACACATATCATTTTATAACAGTGCTTTAGGGAATTTAGTATTGTCAATTCTCATAGAAATGGCTATGTTTCACACTTACATAGGTGATTTCTTATCAAGAATATCATGCAATACCTCACTTGATTCCATCAAGTTATAACAATTATTAAAAACATAGCTTATTCTATTTCTTTTGTAGATAGCACTTCTTCACCATAAGATGGGTAAGAGTTTCAACTCTTTTATTGCTCACACAAAGTTAACATAACTTGGTTGTCCCCTTGAACTTAGATCTTAGGATCACTAGTCAACTAGGTTGGGTTGCCATTATGTTAATTTTAATTTATAGGCTTAAATCTCATTCCCCATAATGGTTTACATACTTGCCCTCTTGATAAACCTTTCATAAGCTATTACAACATGGCCAGGACATGAACCCTGACTCGCCGAACTTAAATGATAGGTGAATCCCTTGTTTCTTTATATATTTATTTTTTTGCGTTTGAGGATTATATTGTCAAAGTGAATTGCTCACCCGACTTAACCCTAAATAGTTGTTATGAAATAACCATTTGACTTGGAGTCGCCATCAATCTATTTTTGCTAAGGAGATTGGTCACCTACCAAATCTTGTATTTTGAGGTTACAAAACCCTCAAAAACAAACTCTGAGGCCTACGTTCATACTAGAGATAGCGTGAAAGGATTTAAAAGTTAGTTACAATCACGATTAATGATCGATCTCTCTCATGACACTCGAAAATTGGTACCTTTTAATTATGTGTTAATTTGTAAAACTTGATTTTATTCAATGTCGGTATCTGGTATTTAATTATAATTCCCATTTTTTGAAATTTCTTAAGTTAAATTTACTATTCTACATGACAAAATTGGTTTTTAAATAGTTTTCAAAATAAAAATGTTATTCGTACCCAGCTAAATGAAACCAAAGAAAAATGTAGCTTTGTTTCATGAAATTCAAAAAATTTTGATTTTACTTGTTTTGAGAAGAATATCTTATTATTAAAATAATCAATAGAACTCCTCCATATGCTGGGAGACATTCCATGTATTACCTTAACTCAGAGGCATTGCTTTGATTTTAAAACATTTCAGTTTTATCAAAAATAATAAAAACTTGTCCTCAGACCCAGTTTTGATAGAAAGTACTAACTAGACTAAAAGACTCAAATTTGATTGAAAAGACCAAAATGTCCCCTAAAGTATACTTTAACATGAAAGTATCTTAACAACTCTAACAGATTTGGCTTTGGATTTGATTCTAGAATAAAATTATAAAATGCCTTCTAAAGTATACTTTCAACATAAAAATATAGTGGTAACCATAAAAGACTCAATAATATCATGAAATGAGTAACTTATCCCTAAAGCATACCTTTGACATCAAAGTATCCTGGTGACCCTAAAAGACTTATTCTAAGATAAATTACTAAAATACCTTTAATGTATACTTTCATATAAAGTATCTTGCCAAACCTAAAAGACTTGATAATTATATGGAATGACAATCATAGCCTAAATAGCCAACTTAGATGGCAGACGTGACCAAAAATACAATTATTACGAATAGATCTCTAAATTTCTCAAAATGGTTAAGAATGTTAGAGATGTCCATAAAGTATTCAAAATATCCTAAATAGATAATTTAATGTTGAAATGACTCATTTAGCACTAAAATACAAGACTTTTACAAAATGAACTTTATACTTTCCTAATTTTTCAATTTAATCCTTAAATGACTAAAAATGCAAACAAATATAAAAACACATAAAAAACAGCATGGAAAATTTACCTAATAATCCTATAACCATTTGGCCAAGTACCTATAGCCTTAAAATTTTTTTTAAGTTTTTTCAATTTAATCCTTATATTTCTTAAAATTGTAATAAGATCCTTAATAGACTAAAAATGCAAGAGATGCACCTAAACAAATTTAAAATACATGAAAAATATTGCTTAGGGTTTGACCAAGCCGGGAAATACCTTTAAACAGCCTAAAAAGTGAAACTTGCATTTTGCCCCTATAGGTTTCGGCCAAGCAAAGGTACACACATAAATGAGTTTTAAAAAATTGGAAAAATTATGAAACAATGCCTATAAGTGTTGCCATGATCAAAACAGTCCCTAAATGGCCCAAAAATTAAAGAAAACAACATTTTAACCCCCTAAAGTTTTTAACTATTTACAAAATAAGCCTTAAAAATTTCGCTTTTCATGAAACTAGACCAGAATGCATGTTAATATCATTCTAGAATACTATTGAGATCAACACACCACAAAAATTCACAAAGTATCAATATCTAAGAAAAATCACAAATTAGACAAAAAATGCTAAAAGTTTATTTTAGCATATGTAAACATGATATAAAGCATTTCAACTTTGAAAACATGGTTTTAATGAAATTTAAACAAAAACCAAAGAAACAAGGTCATGGCATCAAGCTTAGCCTTTAAAGCATGAAATATGCCATAGCTTAAGCTTAATCACCTTATTGAATAAGGATCATGAAGCCACCATCAGATGAAGAAAGTGAAGATAAAAATGAATGAAAATAATTCTGGAAAGCAAAACGAAAAGCAATTTACCTTTTCCTCAAACCTTTTTAATTTCAACACTAAAAATATTTTTTTCAAAGGAAATTAAGTTGAAAAAATATTTTGAAAAGCTATGAGACCAAGAAAGTTTTTTTGTTAGAGGAAAAAGATGAAAATGAATTTCATTCCTCCCAAATTATGAAAAGTGTCATCCATATCATGGCAAAAATGTCATTATTTTCATTTTTGTTTGTTTTGGTGTAAAATTTTTTTATGTCAACTTGTCATAAACCCCATGTTTTAGCAATGCTTCTTGTAAGAAATCTACCAACCTTTTCCCATTTAATCAACAAATTTTAATTTATTTTTCATTTAATTTTTATTTTGATTGAAAAAAATCTTTACATATAAAAAAAGAAAATTTGATCTAATGGGGCTAAATTACTTTAACTAGTTAAAAATCAATCCATTTGATAGGAATATGTTAACAAATTCGACTTTGATTTGGATTGGTTGAAAAAAATTTGATAAGTCAAAATTTCAATAAAAAATGCCACATGTACATATATATTTTATTAGTTAAAAATAAATAACATTTGATTCAATGGCTATCAACACATTTGATTTAGTCAAAATTGATCTAATGGTTGGTAATGTTTAAATTTAAAGAATAAAGTGGTTAATTAAAAAAAAATTCATATAACTAAAATGAGTGACAATCAAACTAAAATAATTTTATAGCAAATCTAAAAGAATTAAATGAAATTTTCATGAGAAAAACGAAAATTCAATTGCAAAACTTCATTTAGAAAAGGTAATAATAAAAAATCTACTCATGGAATCCCAATTAAAATTCACATGTATTAAGTATTAAAATAAAAGAAATTTATGTGTTAGAGTCTCTAAATTGAAAAATCTCTTGAAAGAATTTAAATCAAAAGAACTAAATTGTAAAAAAATGAAAATTGAATTAAAACCAATAAACACAAGAGGTCAATTAGAATTTTGTATGTGATGAAATTCAATTAAGAATTTAACTATGTAAAATTCTAACTAAGAGACCATATGGAGAAACTAAATTGAAGAAATTAATGTTCAATAAGCTCTGATTAAAAATCAAATGGAGGAAATTAAGTTGGAAGGGCTAGATTGCAAAAGGAAAAAGAGTTAGATTAAAATCCTTGTATTTAAGAGGTGAATTAATTCCACATAGAAAAAAATCCGTGTGAAAAACTTAATTTATGAAATTAATGTGTGAAAATCTAATTGAAAAAATTTGGATGGATTATGAGAGTTTTCTAAAATCTCATATGTCCAAAATTTAATTCCTATAAAAAAGATAGTGGAAAATTTCATACATTATATCCTACATGAAATATTCATGTATGAATTAAAATAAGAATAGATAAAAATAAGTAAAAATAAAAAAAAATCCTAAGTGTTGAATTTTAAAAAGAAATTTCATAAATAAATTGAAAAATTTTTTATGTTAAAAAATGCAATTAAAAATTCAAAACTCGTAAAAACTTTATGAGAAAAACCCTTACGAAAGAAAGAAATCTGCATTTAAAAAAATGGACAATCAAAAAATGAATTAGAGTATGAAAATAAAAATTTCAAAATATTTAATTTGAAAGTATAAAAATTCGAGTGTCCTAAACTCAAAAATATTATTAAGAATGCCTTATAGAACCAAGAATTCCATATTAAAAAATCCGAGCTAGCACAAGATTTTTTTTTAGAAAAAAGATAAATGTTTCAATGCCTTATAGAATCAAGAATTTCATATGAAAAAATCCAAGCCAGCACAAGTTTTTTTTTTTTAATAAGAAAAGACAATTTATTTCAATGTATTTATCAAAATAGTTATAGGTGAAAACAAAATATTTGGCAACTGGGATAAATTTATCGAGAAAAATCCCCAGCAAAAAACTCTTGGTACCTTTTCAAAATTATCCAATAAATTCGAGAATTTGACACTTCATGTTATAAAATGCTAATATGGATTTTTTCTCACAAATTTTTTATTTTTTAGAGTGAGTATCGGCATAAATACTACGTGGATATCAAGAATAATATACAACGGTTGACTTACCAAATTTCATGGAAAAATTCAAAAAAATCCCTAAAAATGAAAATTTTGATCATGATATCATATCTAAAATTAAATTTAAAAATTCCATAAAAGGTATTTAAAAGCTAATTTTTCTCTTTAATACTCGTTTTTATCTAAGATTTGCTTTCTATGTCCCTTGAAACTGTAATCTTTCAACCATGAGCTTGAACGGCCGTTTAGACATGATCGAATAAGTCTTGAAAAGCTTTACCATAGAGGAAGTTGACCCCCCAAGACGATCACTCGATTCTCAATTTTGGATATTTTAAACTATTGAAAAAAGAGGCCCGAATGAAATTTACGTGAGTAAATCCATAATATTATCCTTCGGTTTCACAAATCAATAAAGATAATCTCATTTTAAAACAACTATCTTATAGTAATGTGTCTTAAACTAATGTATCAAGACTTACCACTATACAAACAACTTTGTGCCCTAACATTTGCAAATTTGCTATCATAAGGTATACATATTGTTAGCACATGTTTTGGCCAACATGGAATATCTTTTAAAATATTACGAAGCCACTTTGTTTCTTCTCTAGCTTTATTTAAAATTATAAACTCAAATTCTTTTATGAATCTAGCTATACATGTCTATTTAGAAGATTTTTGAGACACTGAAGCTTCTCCAATGGTAAAGACAAATCCGCTAGTGGATTTCATGTTTTTAATATATAATATCCAATTTCTGTCTCTACATTCTTTCAATACAGCTAGACATCTCATATAGTATGGTCCATAGTTTGAGGTTAATCTCAAATATCTAAGTACTTTCATGGTGGCCTTTTAGTAATCCTCTCCAAGATTACTTGTAAATCTACTTAATTTGCTTGCTAAGTCTGTTATGCTGGGTTTTATACAGTTCATAAGACATATTAAGCTACTAATTACTAATATTCTACTTGAGATATTATGTCATCATTATTCTTTCTTAGATGTAAATTTACATTTATGTAGGGCTTTACAGCTGGTCAGTTTGGTCAAAAATAGAAAAAAAAATTAATCGATGTGTTTTAAAAAAACCAAACTAACTTTTTTATAGAAAATCAAAGTAACGAAACCAACCACATGTCGATCGACTCGGTTGGTTATCTTGGTTAGTTAAACTAAGAAAATTAAAAAAATAAAAAAAACAAAACCAATGGAATAAAGAGTGAAAATTTGTTATGATCCAAATGGCCATAAAAAGGAAGATCATTGAAAAAGAATAGCAAAGTACAAAGTAAAGGAAAAAAAATATTCAAGCAAGAAAAACAAGATAGTAAGAGAAATTTTCATTCATTTATTTAATTAGCTCATTGAATGAAAAGAACACATGAAAAAAAAATCAAAGTTACCTGATAAAGTTGACGAGCAATGAAACACCAAGAAAAAAAGGGAACAATCGACATCAAGGGTGGGTTAAGGTTTAGGGATTTAAGGTCAACCATCACTAGTATTAGACTTAGTGCTGAATAAAATCAGGAGGGGATAAATTTTGGCAAATTAAAACTTTGATCATGGAAATTCAAAATTTTAAATAAAAAATTGGAGTTGCAAGTTAATGAATAAATAAACAAGTAAATAAGTAAGCAATAAAAGAGCAAACACAATCATTGATAAAGGTTCAGCTTCCTTGCCTACGTCTTCTCCTTTGGCCTCACTTGTCGAAGAGTTCCATAATTCACTAACTTGAATTGTTACTTTTTAAGGACAAAGGACAATCTTTACAACTCCCTATCTTTTACTTAGAGTGAGATATAAACCTTACCCTCTCTATCTTTTAAAGTTAAGATAGTAACTGTACCTTCTAATGGCTAAGATAGTAAACTCTCTTGTGGATGTAAACAATAACCTCTAAAAGACTTAGTGTTTGCAAGTTTAAGCTCAAGGGTGAAGATTTCTAATGTTAAAATTTACAAAGAAATACAAGATAGGAAAAGGTATTCCTATATACAATTTGAACTACTTGAAAGATGAAATAAATGAGGGATTTGGCTATGGCCTCATTCTCTTCTTGATTCTTTGCTTAAGGAGGTGTTAGATAAGCCTTTTTATAGATAGAAAGATGATTATGGTTGTTGGGACTCATGAGGGATGTAATAAAGCCGCTGGAGGCTTCATTAATTTGATTCTCATTCATTCCCCTAATGATGTATCAATGTAATCATGGGTATCTATACATTGCATTTAAACACACAAACATGGCCATCAGAAAGCCATGTATCAATAGATGTAAGGATTGTATAGATTGCTTATTTGTATTGATGCAAATGAGGGTTTCAACTTAATAGCTACTGCCAAGCATTGTATTGATATAAGCACCTCAGGTATAGATGTATTCATATGAATATCATTTTTAAAATGTTTTTTCTTAACTTTAAAACTTAAAAAAACTTGTCCCAAAAATTTTTTAAACTAAGGTATGCATTAAGAACACATTTTTGAGTAAGTTCAAAATTTAGACTCATTCTAGTATTTTTCAAACTATGTTCAAAATAATTTAAGGAAAAATATTAATATGAAATATTTAATTACAAGCTAATTAAGGTTTAGTTTTTGTTATATTAGAACCCAGATTAATTCAAAGTTAATATAGTTTACAATCTCCCCCTTTTTGATATGGTAAAACTTAAGGTGAATTTTTTTGTAAAAATTTTCCTCTAAATATCAAAAGATTTTCAATAAAAACTCTCTTTTATAAAAGCATTATTTGAAGATATTAAAATTTTGTAAAATGCTTTTGTAAATCTTAGCAATGGCAAATAAAGTCATTACCACAACATGGCCTGAATATGAATCTTCACTAGTCTAACTTAGAAGGCCCTAATTCATTTACATGCTTATATATCATTTTTTCTTTTTATTTTAGAGACCATATCATTATTATTTTATTATTCTTTATTTTTTATGTTTATGGACTGAGTTGTCAAGATAAATCACTCATTTGACTTAATCTTAAATATTCAATATAAGAAGACCATTTATTTTGGAGTCGCCACCAATCAATTTGGCTAATGAGATTGGTCACCTATCAAAGTTTATGTTAAGGGTTATGAAACCCACAAAAATAAACTCTGAGATCTACGTGAATACCAGAGATTATGTTTGAAGGTTCAAGAGTCAGTTACAATAACAAGAAAGACATGATCCCTTTCATGATGCGAAAATCATTATCTATTAATCCTATGTTAACTTAAATTTGATTTTTCTTCAGTTTTAATATTCAAAATTTAATTATAATTCCCATATTTAAAAATAAAATTTCATGAACAAAATTATTCCAAATGAGAAAATCGAGTTTTTAATATCTTTGAAAATCAAATATCTTTTATACCCTTCCGAAGAACCAAAAGAACATGAAAGTTTTTATCGTTCTTTTTCATACCCTGTTAGAAAGCTAGTGAAATATAAAAGGTTTTAAGAAATCAAAATATCTTTGTACCTCGCTAGAGAGCTCAAGGAATAAAAAGGTTTTATTTTACGACAATTTAAAAAAAAACCTAATTTTTATATTTTTTTTAAAAGATATCTTGTTATTAAAATAATCCGTAGAATTTTTCTTATGTGCTGGGAGAAATTCTATATATTATTTTAACATCAGAGACATTGCCTTGATTTAAAAATTTCAATTTAATTAATAATAGTAATAATAATAATAATAATAATAATAAT
>JBBYHK010000022.1:3269711-3289444 GCA_038382065.1 Adansonia grandidieri
CATCAGAGACATTGCCTTGATTTAAAAATTTCAATTTAATTAATAATAGTAATAATAATAATAATAATAATAATAATTGCTTTAAGAGTTGGTTTAGACAAAATGTACTAAACTTGACTCTAAGGACTCGAATATGATCGACAAGATCAAAATGCCTTTTAGAGCACTTTCGACATGAAAATATCTTAGTATATTTAAAGCACTTGGTTTTATGCAAAATTACTAAAATACCATTGGGTATACCTTCGACATACAAGTATCTTGGTACCCCTAAAGGACTTAATGATATCATAAACAAATAAACCTATTCCTACTCTACACCTTTGACATATAAGTATCCCGATGATCATATATGACTTGGTTTTGTGTAAATTACTAAAATAACTTGAAGGTTTACATTCGACATACATGTATCCCAGTGACCTTAAATGACTTGATGACATAAAAAATGAGAGAACCTATTCCTACACATTTGACGTAGAAGTATCTCAATGACCACATAGGAGTTGGCTTTAGGAAAAATTACCAAAATACCTTTAAAGTGTACCTTCGACATAAAAGTATCCCGGTAACTTAAAAAACTCCATAGTGGCATAAAATGATAAGTATACCCTCTATGGGTAACTTGGACATAAAAAATTACCTAAAATGCAAAACTTGCTAACAGTCCCTAAACTTTTCAAAATTGCATTTCGTACCCCCACCAAAAAACCAGATGAATACAAAAAGTTTTAATATTTTCTACACCCCTTCGGAAGACTAAAGGAATGCTAGAAATATTCTTAAAATTTCAAAAATATTTCATTAACTTTAAAATACAAGATTTTCTAAATGACCCCTAAACTTTGCAAATTTCGTAATTTAGTCCATACACAAAATAAACACATAACTAATCACAAAATTCATCACAAAAAAAATCATGGAAATTATGTTAAAAATCATAAGAAGCATTTAGCCAACCACTTAGGGCCTTGGAGTATTTTTTTCAAGTTTTGCAAATTAGTCTTTAAACTTTTTAAAATTACAAAATGGCCCAAAAACAATAAAAAATATATGAAACATATTTAAATATATTAGAATAAGCATGAAAACAATTCTAAAGGTGTCTACATAATTCGGCCAAGCTTGGATGGCCATGGAAAAAATTTCATAAATTTTGCAATTTAGTCCTATACTTTCTATAATTACAAAATAATCTAAAAGAATCAAAATGTCACAAAATCATTAAGACTAGATTCAGGGAAGCTTGGAATCACCCTTCTAAGACCGTCAAAATTTTGGAAATATTATTTTTAAGTTCTTGCATGTTTCAAACTTTACAAAATAGTCAAACTCTCATAAAAACATGAAATAATATTTGATCAAAGGTCATAAACATATTCAGCCAACATATTTATCAACTAAGAGAGTTTTATTCATCACATATTTTCACAAATATCAACACATATATATGTCATAATTTTTACCAAGCATAAATATGTATAACAATATAATAAATAATGAATAAATCAACATGAAAATATTAAGAAAAATAACAAAAAAATATATACATGAAAATAATATTATTTCTATTAATAAACACAAATTCAAGAGACTTATTGCTAATAAAATTAAATATAACAATAAAATTAAGAAACTTTAATCATAGCGTTCTTACTTGGTCTTTTAACATAGATCAAAATATATGAGCTCAAATAGTCACAAAACTCACTAAACTGAAGAATCAAACATGAAATGAACAAAAATTAAACATTTTACAAGAAAAATTACCTTTAAAAGCTTAAAAAATTAAGAATTTTAAGGTTTTTTTAGTTTTTTCTTACTAGCCTCTAAACCCTTCCATGAGAATTTTCTCCCCCCCTTTATAACAGGGGAGAGTCAGCGAAGGCATGAAGAAGCCTTGGCCAAATGGTTCTACCAATTTCTATCAATTTTCCCTTTTTTATTTTTTATTAATTAATTTATTTCTATTTTTAGATTTTTTTTTTCATTTTGATAAAGTGCAATTAATGAATTTGTCATTTTTCATGATGATGTCATGCATGACATGATCATTTAGAAATATGAGAGGAAAAAAAGATCTAATTTGATCAAAAATAAATTATAGGGACTAAATTATAATAAATTAAAAAATTATGTATTCAAAGAATAAAAATCAAATAACAAATTTAATTAAAAATTTAATCAAAATAAGTTTCTTGGACATGTTAAAAAACAAAAATAGGCTCATTAGGCTTTTGAAAAAAGGTAATGAGTTTATCAAGCCCATTAGAAAAATTTACAAGTTTTAAGGCTTATGAAATGGAAAAATAAATTTTGGCCTATTAAAAATAAAGTTAATAAAATTTTCACATAAAAATTCAAAAAGGAATTTTTAAAAAATTTTATGTGCAGGAAAAAGGTGATTAAAAATTCCAAACTTATAAAATTTTACAAGTAAAAACCTTTTTAGAAGAAAATTGTTATATGAAAAAATGCAAAACTCGTAAAATAAATTAACTTTTCAAAAACTGATTCAATATGAAATTAATAAAAATATTTGAAGAATTTTAAAAATTATAAACTCAAAAAAATCCTCCTAAAAAAATATAGAGTGAAAACTTCGTATTTTGGAAACAAAAAAATTTTAAAAATATTTTCAAATTTTATAAAAATGAGTTATCCAACACATTAATCAAAATATTTATTTATAAAATAATAAATATGAAAACTTGAGATCTAAAACAATTTTTACTGAGAAAAATTTCACGAGCATGACCCTCGCGGTATGCGAGAAATTCAAATTTAAGTCTCGAAATTGACAACTTGATACCCCATAGTAAAAATACCAATTTGAATTTTTCCTTGAATATTTTTATTTTTCAGAATGAGTATCAACATAGATATTGCACAAATATTGGTAAACATATATGATGGTCAACTTCCTATATTTTATGAAAAATTCTAAAAAACGAGAAATTTGGCCATGATAACATTTGCAGAAACATATTTCAAAATTTCACAAGTATAAAGTTAAAAGCTAATTATTTACCTTGATAGTCATCTTTTTATCTTAGATTGGCCTTCAAAATGAGATTTTTTTCTATCACATGCATGTGCGGTCATTTAGGTAGGAGAAAAATGTTTTGAAAATGTCCAGTCCACCTTATGAAATCAACCCTTATCGGGCAGCCACTAAGTTCTTGGTCTAGAATATTTTTTGGACTATTAGGGAAAAGGTCAGACAAAATTAGTTGTCAACAGTTATGTTTAGCCATAATGCTATACACCAACATAAATCACTTCATATGCATGAGATGTAATCAATATGAATATATATGAAATAATTTTCCCTCATATTTGCTGTCATATAGATATTCAATTAAATAAACAAATTAACTCTAAAATTCTTCCCTTTTTTGTTACATCAAAAAGAAAAATTAATTCAAAGCCAAGGATGCTAAGTTAAACAAAATTTCGTACAATGTATACAAATCATGAAACAATGAAGTACATGTATGCCAATTGTTAAGTTAAAAAAATAAGCATTGAAGATCATAAAATAGTTCAAATTTCATGTGTCTATTTCTAGACATTCAAGAATAGATTGAATTATGAGTAAAAAAGACATACCAATTGTTATTAAAATAAATCCCAATTGTTGTCCATATTGCATAATTGATATCTATTATTGAAATTTTAGTTTGTATGCATACTACTCATAATCAATTAACTTAACCATGTGGATAGTTTGAAAAAAAAATTATCAAGTATAGCATAGAAAAACTTCCATAGGTTGAAAAATTACTGGCTCGTTCAAAGAATTGAAAATATGATAAATTTGAGCAGTTTCAATCAATGAACATGCATCAAGATCAAGCATAAGAATTTTGAATTATGAGTTAAGTCAAGGTTAATTCAATTAAAGCATTTAAACTCATAGACATGTTCAAAGAATCATATAAGCCAAACAGTTCAAGCATACATAACATACAAAGATATCTATTATTAATCATTAACTTAAGCATGAAAGTTTTCACCACTAGTAAGGTTTTTTTTTCCTAGGTTTTCTCACATTTCTTTTTCCTAATGGCCTTAGAACACTTCATAACCTAAAAGACATCATTCACTAACATTTTTACATTGAAAAATAGGCATAAGAACCACCCATATAGATTATGTCATTAAAGCTTAAACCAACTTAGGATAAATGAGATTAATGTTTAAATCATGCATGGGAACTAAATGGCATCTAGTTTGGTTGTCCTTTGACAATTTCAATTTTAATTCAATTGAAATTCAAAAGGTACTATTTTGAGTAAAAGTTAAAACATCTTTCTTGTATGGAACCAAGATATGGCCCTCTAGAGTAGGGGTTTCTCTTTGAAGCCATGTAGCTAAGATTGTCCACCAAAGTCAGTCAAAATTATGCCCTATTTAGGAGGATTTCAACCTTTGATTAGACCATCTAGGGGATTAAATGGCTTGTTTGCAAGCAAGCTTAGGTAAGTTATCAAGTTTTTAGTGGAAGAGCATGGGGATAAGAAGCAATTAGCTATGAAAGGTTTTTAATCCCCTTAGACATCTAAAATAAAGAGAGAGTTGGTTCTCAACTGAGAAAAAATCGGAGAAAAAAATAGAGAAAAAAAAGAGAGAAAATAAAGAAAGAAAAACAATGATCATCCAAGTCTGTTAGAAAATGTTTTCTTGCTTAGTTTCACCACTTTTCCAACATTTTTTTCTTTCCCTTTTGTGATCTTGATGATCTTAAGCTTTACTTTGGGTGATGATTTGAGCCAAAGGTGTAAAAACCACGTTTATGGTCAAAATTTAAGCAATGATTTCCAAATGCTTTTGTTTGTTTCCTTTAATGATTTTGGTTTAAAATTTCATAAGAATAATTTTTCCATCAATAAAATTTGTTTTCCAAATGTTTTATGCCAACTTTTTATTTTTTTATGTGCTTTTTTTTCAAGTTTTCTTTATTGTGTAACTTCATTTTTGGTCTTTGTGCTACTTATATGTATCCATGTATGATACTTGCATTTTATGTTCTTTCCATGCAATATTGTTACCATTCCCATTCCTATGTTCATGCAATTTTCCATGGAAATACTATGATTATGCCAACGCCACTATGCATGTTAATGTACTTATGTATGTTTATGTTGATTAGCTATTCTATGTTTAAAATTAGATATGACATGTATTCTACAACATTTTCAAATGTTATTTTCACGATGCACACGTCCATGCATTTTCCTTGAGGATATTATGATTATGACCATATCGTCATGCATGATGTAAAATCCTTTTATTTTCATGTTAATAAGGTATTTTGTGTATAAAATTCCTATATAATGCCATTCTTGTACATTGATTGAGAGAAAAACATTTATGGGTTCATTTGTGATATTAGAAACCATAAGTGATCATTTTGTAATTTCTCTATAATGTTTTCATGCATATTAAAGATTATTATGTTATTTCATGCATATAGATACATTTAAATCATTTTTATCATTTAGAAATTATTATGCAATTTCATTCATTTTAGGGATATTTTAGTTATTCGTCATGATTTTGGTCCATTTATGCAATTTTATGCATCTTAGGGTCATTCATTTTACTAATTTGTCATGCTTTAGAATCATGTTTTAGGATGCATTTTAGGGTCATTTTATTAATTTGTCATGACTTAGGGACTTTTGTGCCATTTCATGTGTTCTAATGTCATTTAGGTCATTTTTCATGACTTAGGGACTTTAATGTCGTTTCTTGCATTTTGATATCATTTAGGTTATTTTCATGATCTTGGGACTTAAATGCAAATTTCATGAATTTTGATGTTATGTCATCATTTTCTAATGACTTAGGGACTTTTATGTCATTTCATACATTTTAATGCTATTTAGGTAATTTTTCATGATCTACGGACTTTTATGCAATTTTATGGATTTTTGATGATTTAGGTCATTCCCCATGATCTAGGGATTTTCATGCAATTTCATGTATTTTAGAGATATTTAAGTCATTTTCCATGAGTTAGGAATTATTATGCAAAAATTTCATGCATTTTAAATCATTTTCTATGATTTAGGGACCATTCCATAATGTCCATGCATGCTAGGCCCATTTAGATTATTTTCCATAATCAATGGATCATTTTACAATTTCATGTATGTCCTTTGGAGTTATTTTCATGATCTTATGCTTTTTAATTTAATGAGTTTATATGTTATTTATACTATAATATTTTTTTTAAAAAAAATCCAAGGTAATATCCTCTAGTTGAAATAGTCCATAGGTGTGATTCTAGTATATAGAAGTCACCTCACTGATAATTTTATACAAAGAAATGTCCTCTTTACAAAAGTAAATTAGAAATTTCAATATTCCTAAAAAATAATATGAAAAACTTTTGTATCCCTTCAGGTTTTCAGGAAAGGTGCGAAAAATATTTTGATTTTTTAAAAAATATAAAATCTGATTTACTTAAAATAAGAAAAATTATATTAATTATAAATAATTTTAAAAAGGGGAAAATAATTAACTATCGAAAAAATTGAAATCAATAATAATCGAGACTTTAGTAAACATGTAATTAAGAGGTTTCGATTTTCATGTGTCATGAAAAGATCAATCCTAAATCGTGATTGTAACCGACTCTCGAACCCTTTCATGTGAACTTTGGTATAAACGTAGACCTTGAAACTTGTTTTTGAAGCTTTCATAACCCTTAAAATACAAGTCCAGGTAGGTGACTAATCTCACCTAGCTTAAACTAGATTGGTGGTGACTTCTAGATATTTAGTCATTTGCTAATGACCATTTAAGGTTAAGTTGGATGAGTGATTCATCCGACAATTTAGTCTTATCCCAATATGAGAAAATAAAATTTATTTGTTTAAGTTTGGCATGTTACAATAGCAGTAATTTGGACATTAGCTTGATTGTCATTATAAAGTGTCATATGTTACGGATAAGTAACATATATATCTTACACTAAATACGTCAACCATAACATTTCTTAAGAGATCATTGTCATTTTCTGTATATTATGCATATGTTGATGAACTAGATATTGTTAATTGCTTCTTGATTTTCTAGGAAATTAGTGAATGACTAAGAAAATTACAAGACCAATGATGGATCTACTCATTATATGACAACTTGCCTAGTCTAAATCATAATATGCAATTAAATGAAGAGAGCTAGATGAAGATAAAATAATGCCTTGCCTTAAAGTTCCTTTGAGATATCTAAGGGTCCATTTGGATGAAGGGCTAGATTGGCTCCAGTGATATTAAAAACAGTAGTGACAGTGAAAGTAATTACTGTAATAGTAAGATTGATACTGTAATTATGAGATTAAAATTAGTGGTAGGATATGTGTTTAGATTCAAACACGATAAGGTGAATTATAGTAAAAAGGAAAAAATGACCATAAAGGACATTAGCTTAAAGTATATATATATATATAACCATTATATATTTACATAAATTAAAACTTAGCAAATAATATTCAATTATTTATTTTCTTTTATAATATTTTAATTTTATTTCATATTTTAAAATTTTAAAAAATTATTCACTAGAAAATATTAACATATTTTTTTATATTAGTATTGATCATATATTTAATGATAAATTATTTCTTTTTTATAAATTTGTTTATATAATTCATTTATATATAATTATTTTATATAATTAAAAGGGAATAAAAAAGCAAAAAATGCTGTCGATCGGAGCTTTTTTCCACTAGACCCTAGCATAGTGGAAATGGTTCCCTCATGCCAAAATCTTCTTATCCAAACAGCATGGATAGGTGTGATTGCACCAAAATCCATGCAAAACACATCCCAATGACACTCCAACGAAATTCAAATACGGCATAAGTAGTCTAAGAGTAACATCTTAGTGTGTTTTTTAGGTTGGTGCATGAACTAATTTATAATATTAACATAAAATAAGATTTCTTATCTGGTGATTGGAAGATATATTAATCGACTAACTAAACACCAATAAAGTGAAGGATCATTAAGCAACTTTTCATCTGAATCATTAAGCTTTAAGTATTGCTCTATAGGAAAGGTGACAGTACGGGCACATAAAGACCAGTATCTTCAAGAATATCCAAAGTGTATTTTTTTACTAAGATAAATACCTTTGGAAAAGCAAGCAATTTCAATGCCATAAATACTTGATATGAAACCTTGGAGTGGAGAAAGCTCTTAAGAGTATAAATAAAGGCAACATTATTCCTTGCAACAATAATATATCAACTTATAATAAGATAAATAGTTTGAATATAACCATAGATAAGAAAAAAAACAAAGAGCAATTAGCCTTCAATTGAGAGAAATAAACTTCAAATAGAGTATTAGAGAATTTTTAAACCAATTATATGATGCTTGCTTCTACCCATATAGTGACTTATTGAGCTTGCATACTGAATTCCCTTCCTGGCTTTTAAAACCCGGTATAAGCCTTATGTAAACCTCTTTTTCAAGTACCGTGGAGAAAAGCGTTATTCACATCCAGTTGTTGTAAGTTTTAATTTTTGTAGTAACTACAAGAAGATAATGAACAGTGGTGAGTTTGGCAACTGGTGCAAATATTTCATGATAGTCAAGGCCTTTCTATTGTGTGTACTCTTTAGCAACAAGACTAGCCTTGTATCTCTTACTGTACCATAATGTTTTAATTAACCTTGTAAACCTATTTGCATCTAATAGGATGTTTTCCTAATGGTAAATAAGTAATAGTCTACATGTTATTGTAACTAAGTGCTTGAATTTCCTTTTCCATAGTCTACATCTAGTTAAAAAGTTTTAGGTTTTGGGATAGAGTGAATAGCAACTATAAAGGCACGATGAGAAGGGGAAAAATTATCATAACCATTGTAATAGGAAAAAGGAAATTTTATACCTTTAAAACCTTTCGTCGAAGAGGAGGCCGCTACTAAGTTGGAACCCGAGAACGTTGCATGCAAGTAAATAAAATCTTTTGAATGTTGTGGAAATCTAATTTTTTTTAGGCCCCTTTTTTTGAAAGTTTGAGATATTCAAGACTAAAAACCTAGCAATCTCCCAGTGGGGTTGACCTTCTACATGAGGACTAAGCATCTTTAAAACCTATTTGGTCATGCCTGAGTTGTCATTTATGCACGTGATAGAAAAATTGCCATTTAGGGGGGGCGTGAAGAACAAAACTTGGATAAAAATATTAATTTTTAACTTTTTACTTTTGAAATTCATTTTTATAGATAATGTTAAGATTAAATTTCCTATTTTTAGGAATTTTTTGAGATATTTTCAAGAAATTTTGAAAGTCGACTGGGATATTTTTTTAATCGATACTTGTGTAGTATTTATGCCAATACTAACTCTGAAAAAACAAAAATTTTCAAGAAAGGTTCATATTGGGATTTTATATTGCAAGGTGTGAAGTTGTTAAATTTATTCATTAAATTTGAGTTTTTCATAGTACTGGAGTGTTAAGTTCGTGAAATATTTGCAGTAAGATTTGTTTTCGATTTCAGTTTTTCATCTTTACAATTTTTATAGATTAATATTTTGATCACTGTGTTGAATTTAATTCATTTTATAAATTTGAATGTAATTTTAAAATTTTCTCATCTCTAAAATTCAAACTTTTTATTGATTTACATAACTTTTCTATAAAATTTTTCAAGAGTTTAGAATTTTAAATATTTTCACATATTTCAATAAAATATCTTGGATTTACCATATCAAAATGTTTATGTGAAAATAGTTGGGCATATACACAATGACAAGATTCTTTTTCACTATTTTCAAGAAAGCTTGTTAAGATCAACAGTGAGATGGTACAATAACTTGAATTGAAGTCAAGTACAGCATTAGACGAACTTGGCTAATTTTTTTTAGCAATATAAGCATATGCCAGATTGGACACCAGACTGATTATCTCTCCATAATATGGAAAATGCAATACGCCTAGAGATGGAGGGACGTAATAACCCAGTACATCCTTCTTTATTAGGAAAAGAGATAGTATCCTTATTTTTGAATACATTACCAAATCTAATTTTTTATAAACTCATAGGAAGTTCCATAAAGAATTTTGCTAATATAGTGGCCTTCAGCAAAATGATTGAAAATGCCATTAAAATGGAAAGATGCTAGTTAATGATGTACATATGGCAAAAAAAGAAAAACAATTGAAAAAGGCATCCAAACTGCCTTCCAGATCAACTAACCATTTACGAGTCCTAGTCAATATTAGTGTCACCCTTGTGAGCCCCGTTATCCTGTTATGAATAATACATCTAGTGCATCCTAATATCCTAACCAACTAATGCTTACAGTTACATTGACTTTCACATCTGTGCATAAGCCAAGCACTTAGGGAAATAATTAAAGTGAATGTAAGAAACATAATTAGAACCGAGTTAAGTAGACCCCCCATGTCTTATGTCGAGCTTTCACTTGAGCTTATTTAGAATCACCTCTTGACACTTATGCAAATCTAGCCTCTAAAACCCCTATACCCATATTGGTATAACATCAACCAGTGTTGTGAATAATTTAGGTCATTCTATGAAGGATTGCCTGCTCTTAAGTAAAAAGTCTAGGACCTCATCAAGGTTGGGAAGTTGAGCTTCAAAGAAGGAAAAGCCAGATGTCATTAGAGGGTATACTAACAAGAGATAATCATTGATAATAGTTGGGTTTGAAAGAAAGGTGCATGCCATAGTGATTGATGTAACTCTTATCTTGAAAAGCCCTTGTCTTTGAATTGGCATCATTTTGTAAAGTATGCCCATTAAATGTTTTGATAAGATAAGAATGTTTCCCAAAAGCAAATATTTTTAGAAACATAATGATGAAAAGTCTCGAGAATACTAATAAGCAATGTTAAAAACAAGCTTGTACCTTTGCATTCATTTCCCTATGAATAAAACCTGATTATTTAGAAAATCTAATACTTTAGAGAATTATCTTTAAAGTTCCCAAATACTGATTCCATAAGAAAAGAATGATATAATGAAGCTTCTAAAAATTTATGAGTTTCTTTAAAAATCAAACAAATGAAATGTTCTTTTAAAGAACCTAATTGTGGCAATTAGATGTGTACCAAGATTATGCTAAAATCCCATTTCTTTTTTTAGTAGCCAAAACATAAATTTCACTATTATTCCTAGGACGTTCCTCATTACTTGTATTTCAAGGCATGATGACCAAACAAAATTGCCCCCATATCCCTAACATAACCTTTTTAAATCTTACTTTTTTCCAATCATTTTAAATATAGCCCAACACACATTATTGCGATTTTAAGGAATCAACCATAGAATCTTCCTTGTAAACACGAATCCCTGTATTGCCTAATTTCCCATGAAGGATAAACCAAAAAATGGAACATGCTTATAGAGATAGAGAGAAAAGGAAATTCATTCATAAATTTTCATAAAAAAATTTAGATGTATTATGATATGATTAAGATGCTCAAGATATTTCCAAAGAATATTTTTCCTAAGAAATAACTTTTTAGGTTAAATAGTTGGGCTTGAAATGATAAATTACCTTTCTTCATCATCCTTTTATAGAAAATTATTTCATTTGCTACCTCACTTTGGCCTAAAAATCATTCCTTTTGGTATTCCTTGATCAAGGATAATTCAATACACTGAAAGGTATGAAAAAAATTAGAGAAAATGTGAAGGGTAGATCTTCCATTCAAATTTCCAAAAATTTCCAATATTCTAGGGCAAATGTAAAGCAAGTTGAGAAAAAAGAATAGAAAAAAAAGAAAAAAAGAAAAAAAAAGAAAAAAAAGGGAAAATAAAATGAGAAGAAGATATAAAGAAAAAAGAAATGAAATACCCAGAAAAATAAAAAGGATGAACTCCTCATGAAATGAAATAAACCTTGATCCAATCACCCTCAAACACTTTGTTCATGCCTATTCATCTTTTCTTTCTAAACCTTGGACCTTGGTCTATATTATGTACCTTTAAAGTCTATTTTGATCAAACATGATTATTGGAATTGATGGGTCGATTGATCAGGAAATTTTTTCGAAAAAGTTATGAGTTCTTTTTAAAAGCATGATGAAGCAATCAAAGAAAAAGAAATGAAAAATGAAAAGAATAAGGCTCTAGGGTGAAAACCCAAAAATGAACAATCTAAATTGAAGCAAGAAAAATTGTCTATATCACTTATAGGGATTACTAAAATTTTGCAAGGAGAAAAACCATTTTGAATAAATTTAAAGACATCTAAAAATCCTTAAATAGCTTCGGTTGTCAACTAATAGTTGAAGAAACTGACTTTAAAAATTTAATCCATCCTTTTCCTAACTTAAGATTCTATTCCTAAATCATTCATGATCAGTCTTGGTACTTGTCAAAGTGCTAATAGTCAAGTGACTTAAAGGAACATCAAATTTGTCTAATTTTCAAAGAAATACATGTTTCATACAACCTGATCAATTTATACCTAAGAGCATTAGGGATGTATCTTATCTGTTATGAAATTTTTGGGCCAACCGAAGTCTGTTTAAGCTTTTTAACCTATTTTAAGAAAAATAAAAGATTATTAGTCTTGAAAGATTTGAACATCACATTCTTTTAGCCTTAAAGTTTTAAATAGAATACATTTTTCAATGAGATAGTTATTTAGAAAAACATAACAAGGTGTCATGGAAAGAAACAAGGGTTCTCCTACTGGAATGGCATCAAACTAGGATAATACTTGACTCATGAGAAAGAGAAAGTGAAATAAAATTTGAATTTTAGAATCACTAAGGCAAGATGATTGCAAAAGATTAAAAAAGGAATGATCTTTCTTTGAGTATGAGAGTTTGAAAGTGATTCCGATTTGAAACTAGTACAAGCCGTTGGGCTAGATCTAAAAGATAGCCAAACAAAGTTTCGATCTTCATATCATTCACAATGTATGCTTTATCTGCTGCATCAGTAATTTGCATCATTGCACTTGCATTAGCATCATTTGATATAGTTGCATTTGCATCATTTCACGTGCATCTACATCATGGATAATAGTAGCTTTTACATCACTTGTATTAGCATCATTTCAAGAGCATTTACACTATTCTTAACAGTGGCATTCTTCAAGCAATGTCATCATTTTTGCAATCATTGCATAAAGTAATTATAATTGCATAAACCATTGATTAATAACATGACTTTCTAAAGTCTTTAGTGGTGAAATCCAAAACATTTAAAAAAGTTTATTTAATATAAAGTCTTCGATGGTGAAATTTTCAAAGTGTTTTAAAAAAGTTTGTTTAAAAATAAGTCATTGGTGGTGAAATCCAAAGCATTTTAAAAGAGTTTGCTAAAAACAAGTCTTCGGTGGTGAAATTCAAAGCATTTAAAAGAGTTTATTTAAAAACAATTCTTCATGGTGAAATCCGAAGCATTTTAAAAGAGTTTATTTAAAAACAAGTCTTCAGTGGTGAAATCCAAAGCATTTTAAAAGCATTTGTTTAAAAACAAGTCTTTGATGTTGAAATCCAAAGCATTTAAAAGAGTTTTTTAAAAACAAGTCTTCAGTGGTGAAATCCAAAGCATTTAAAAGACTTTGTTTAAAAACAAGTCTTCGGTGGTGAAATCTAAGGTAAAAAACTTTGCTTAAAAACAAGTTTTCAATGGTGAGGTCCAAAGCATTTAAAATAGTTTGTTTAAAAAAAAATCTTCAATGGTGAGATCTAAACTATTTAAAAGAGATTGTTTAGAAACGAATCTTCAATGGTGAAATTCAATACATTTTAAAAGAATTTGAATAATTTTCAAGGTTTTTGTAGTGTATCCAAAAGCGATGGTGGTGATAACCAAAATAAAATGTCAAAGTCTTTGGTTATGTGTCCAAAGTTTCTAATGGTGATAACCAAAATAATTTTCAAGGTCTTCGGTAGCATATTCAAATCTACTAATAGAGGTTATTGAACTTATGCCTTTCTTACAAACCAAAGAAACCAAGAGAAAAAGTAATATCCGCAACATTTTTAAAAGATTCCTTCAACGTCAAGTAGAGTCACAGGCTTACCTCACTGAATCAAAAAGAAGTAACAATTATATTTTCTAAAAGTACTTTCAACTTCAAATAAGGGTTGCATTGTTGGATGTCCATAATATCAGAAGAAGTCCCCATAAGCACTGTGCATGCATTTTCATTTGCAATCGATGATTTACAAGTTAAAATCTAAGTGTATTGGAGAAAAGTAACAACCATTCTTTATGCCGACTTCCTCAAAATTAAAAGGTATATCTTGCATCATTTCAAATAACTTGTTAGACTTAGGTTCCAGCTTGGTCACTTTCATTGACTATCATGGTTCCCACCCTCATCAACTCTTTAAACTTAGGTTCTGCCTTGGTCAACTCTTTTGACTATTATGGTTTCACCCTAGTAAACTCTTTAGACTTAGGTTTTGCCTTGGTCACCTTCGTTGACTATCATGGTTCCACCTTCGCCAAGCTTTTTTGACTTATGTTCTGCCCTGGTCACCGAAGTTGACTATCATGTTTCCACCTTCGTCAACCTTTTAGACTTAGGTTCTGCCTTGTTATCTCTATTAATTATCATAGTTTTGCTCTGGTCAACTTCTCACCTTAACTTAGGTTTCGTCCTTCGTTATTTTTTAATGTATTTTTTTAGTTTAGCTTATTTTTCAAGACTTTATAGCTCGGACAAAAGGTTGTCTATGGCCTTTATCCTATTCCTAATTCTCAACAATGTCCGAGCCTCTTTTTTTGAAAGTCTGAGATATACAAGACTAAGAACCTAGCAGTTGTCCCGTTGGGTTGACTCTTCCATGAGTACTAAGAGTTTTTAAGACTTATTTGGTCATTTTTGTGTCACCACTTTTGCACATGATAGAAAAATTGCAATTTCTAAGATTGTGAAGAACAAATCTTAGATAAAAAAGACGAGTATTAAGGTAAAAAATTAGTTATTAACTTTATTCTATCAAAATTTTGAAATTCATTTTTTTTTTTGCATCTGATATTACGGTCAAATTTCCCATTTTAGGAATTTTTTAAGATTTTTAGTGAAATTTGGAGAGTCAATTGTTGTATATTTTATCGATATCTGTGAAGTATTTATGCTAATAGTCACTCCAAAAAATCCAAAAAATTCAAGAAAAAATTTGTATTGGCATTTTATACGATATGGTGTCAAACTGTTAAATTTATTCATTAATTTTGAGTTTTTTATAGTACTATGAGTGTTATTCTTGCGAATTTTTTTTGATAAAATTTGTTTTAGATTTTAGGTTTTCATCTTTAATATTTTTGCAGATTAATATTTTGAGCAATGTGTTGAATTTAATTCATTTTTATAAAATTGAACATATTTTTAGAATTTTCTTGTATCCAAAATACAAACTTTTTGTTGATCTTCAAAATTTTTTCATAAAATTTTTTAGAGTTTAGGGTTTTAAATATTTTCATATATTTCAATAAAATAGCTTGGATTTAGCTTTTTGGAATTTCGATTCATTTTTATTAAATATCAATTTTGAGTTTGAAATTTTTAATTGCCTTTTTCTTACACATAAAATTTTTTAAAAATTATTTTTGGAATCTTTTATTGATTCTACTTTATAATGGGCCAAAATTTATTTTTTTCTATTTAATAGGCCTTAAAACCCATTAATTTTTTTGATAGGCCTAATAAGGACATTAACTTTCCAACAAGTCGAATGAGCCCATTTTTGTTATCTAACAAGCTCAACAAGCTTATTTTGGCTTTCCAACAAGCCCATTATATTTTTTAAACAAGCCCAATAAGCTTATTTTATATCATATAGCAAGCCCATTTAAATTAACAAGGTCCATTAATTTTTTCTCTTTCCAATAAATTATTTTATTTCTTTTAGGCCAAAAGTTTTCATATGAATTTTTAAATAGACCTCCCCCATAATAAAATTCTTAAATGAATTTACCATATGCAATTTTATTTCTTAAATATGTAACTTTTAATATGTTATAATTTAATCCTTATAAATTGTTTTTATCCAATTAAGATTTTTTTTCATGATCTTCATGAAGACTATGGATAAATGATGAGTCATGTATGATGATTCATACAAGATGAAAAAAATAATTAATTAAACCTTATCGAAAAAGCAAAAAAAAATTAAAAATACAAAATTAACCAAAAAATAAAAAAATAAAGAAAAATAGAAATAGTCATTTAGCCAAGAATATTTTCTATCCATTGGCTAAATCTTTCCCTATTTATAGGGAAAGAATGGTTCAAGTTGGAAGCTTAATGCTTCCAAAGCAAAAAAAAATCAAAATTCCTTAAATTTCCTAAGTTTTTCGAAGTTTTTCAAGCTTTAAAGGTGGTTTCACTTGTAAACACTTTGGTTTGTTCATTACATGCATGTTTCTTCCTTTTAGTGAGCCAGCTTATGAATTTTGATCCATATTTAAAGGTCAAGTATGAAGGCCATGATCAATTTTCTTAATTTAATTTTTAAATTTGATTTTTCTTGACAATAATTTGATTTTCATCAAAAAAGTATATTTTGTTGTGAAATGGATGTTGCCTGAGTATGTACATAATTTTATGCTATTTTCCTTAGTATTTTAATGATTAATTGCTAATAAATTATGTACATATGTCCATATTTCATGATTTGCTTCATGTTGACGATGATCTGAGCTTGGTAGAAATTAAGAAATATCTTGATTATTCTTATGGACATGAAAATTTTTTTCTTGGTTGATTGGTGATGGTCAAACATGTTGTGGCCTTTGAATAAATTTTCCTATTTGTTTTCATGGCATTTAGGGATTATTTTATGATATTTGAAAGTTGTGGTGTATAAAAATAATTTACCCAAAATTTTTAGTGACACTAGAAAGGTGTTTCCAAGCATGGCCTAGCCTTGTATGGTTATTTTGTGAAGTTTTTGATTATTTTTGGCTATTTTTGTGATTATGGAAAATATAGGGACCAAATTACAAAAATGAAAAAAATTATTGCAAGGCCATCCAAGCTTTGACTGAATGCTTAGTGGACCTTTAGGAGTGTTTTCTATGCATTTTAAACATGTTTAAAGGATTTCATGCATTTTTAACCCTTTAGGGGTCTTTGTAATTTTATAAAGTTTAGGAGCTTATTTGTGAAATTTAAAAAATATTGTTTCAACGCCAAAGGTACTTAGCCAAATGTTACTTGTGATTTTTGGTACGATTTTCTTATTGATTTTGATAAGTTTGGTGTTAATTTGTGATCTAGAGACCATTTTGCAAAGTTAAGAAAGTTTAGGAACTTTTTAGGAAAAGCCTTCCACTTTATGGTTAAATGAGACATTTCTTACATCAAATTAGCCATTTAGGGTTTTTTGGTCATTTTAGAAACATCTTTTGCATTTTTAGCCATTTCGGGGCTAAATTGTAATTTTAAAAAATTTAAGGACTTATTATTGCATTTTAGGTCATATTTGTCATCTAAGTTACCCATTTAGGGTAAAATTATTATTTCATATCATTTTCGAGTCCTTTAGGTTTACAGGGATACTTTCATGTCAAAGGTATACTTTAAGGGTATTTTGGTAATTTAGCTTAGAACCAAGTCCTATGTGATCAATCGAGATACTTTCATATTGAAGGTTCACATTAGGGATAGATTCATCCTTCATGAATGTTACTGAGTCTTTTAGGGTTATCGGGATACTTTCACATTGAATCCTTAGGGACATTTTACTAATCAAGATCTTTGTGGTTACCGAGATATTTTCATGTCTAAGGTCCACTTTATGGGACATTTTAGTCTCTTCGACCATATCCATATCCTTAGAATCTAGTTTTGCATCATTTATCAAAACTGAGTTTTAGGATAAGTTTTATGATTTTTCCTAAAAATTGAAATTTAAAAAAAAAAAAGAAAAAAGTAGAAAGTAAAAAGCAAGTAAATGTCTCCGAGTTAAAGCAATATGTAGAATGTTTTCCAAGATATGGAAGGTGTTTAACGGATTATTTTAATAACGAGATATACTTTTAAAAAGAGAAAAATTAGGATGCTTCAAATTTTGTAAAAATAAAATCTTTTGTATTCCTCCAACCCTCTAATAAGGTGTAACATATATTTTAATTTTTGAAACCTTTCATATTTCTCTAGCTTTTTAGTGGTTGAAAAATAATTATAAAACTTTTTGTGTTCCTCTAATCCTCGGTGGCATGTGGATGATATTTTGATTTTCACAATATTAAAAACTCATTTTTTTTCAAATGGAATAATAAATTGTTTCATAAAATTTTGAAATGTCGGAACTATAATTAAATATCGAATATTGAAGTTGAATAAAAATCAAAATGTAAGCTAATACATAATTAATAAGGTATCGATTTTTAGTCATCAAGAGAGGGATTGGTCGTTACTCGTTATTGTAACCAACTCCTGAATCCTTTCATGTGATTTTTGGTATTACTGTAAGCCTCAGAGTTCATTTTTTAGGGTTTCGTAACGTTTGAAATATGAATTCTGGTAGATGACCGGTTTCATCTAGCCAAAATAGATTGATGGTGACTCTAAGAAAAATAAATAGTCATCTTGTAGGTGGAGAGGGTCAAGTTTTAATATAAGATCATAGGTAATCCAATCCTTAACAAATGGGATACACTAATTAACACTCTTCCCTCACATGTAGCTCATAGGGCTCAACGTGGACAGCATCGCCGAGTTCATCAACCTCGCATGAGTTTAGGCAAGAACAAAAGAAAATAAATCATGGGGTTTGATGCTATGATAAAATAAAAAAAAATACTCTTTGATAGAAAAGAAAAGAAATTTGTTCTTTTATGCTACAACTTTTCAATTGTCTTTATAATTCTTAATGACAAATATATATATATATATATATATATATATAAGGAATCAAGGTGTGTCAAAATGAATCAAGGTGGATCTAGGTGAATTAGTATAAATCAAGATATATCAAAGTGAATCAAGGTAATCAAGGTGAATCATAGGAAAAAAAATTAGGGTGAATCAATGTGGATTTCATCATATATGTCATAAATAAAACTCCCACTAATGCTAGATTCTCATAAAACTCACGACTTTTCAACATTCCTCATAATTTCACCTTACCTTTCAATATCGCTATGAGTATCTAATAAAGTATATATATCCATGAGCCAATTGAATTAGGTTCAAATAGTAAAAAAAAAAAAATTTACCTATTCAAAATCCAACTCTATTCGAAAAGTTCATTTCATTGTTTCTTTTTTAAAAAAAATTATTTTCAAAAATAAAATTTAAATAAAATATTTTTAATTAATTAAATTATTATTCAAGCTGTGCTGGACTAAGCCGAATTGAAAAAAAAAATTCTTATTCTAAAACCTAGCTTGAATTAGATTGAATAAATAATTGAACTCTTAAACAAGTCTACTTACTACTTAACAAGTGCACGTGTCACCAAATTTTAATTAATGATAAATATGCATGTTAATGCCCAAATATAATAATAAGGTCTAAATATTATCATTCGAGCAGTGCTAGACCAAGCTGAATTGAAGAAATCTTAGTCTAAACTTAGCTTGAATTAAATCGAATAAATAATTCAACTCTTAAACAAATCTATTTACTATTTCATAAGTGCATGTGTCACTGAATTTTAGTTAATGACAAAAATGCTTGTTAATGCCAAAATATGATAATAAGGTCTAAATATATTAATCTCAAATTAGAAAAGCAGGTAGACAATATATATATATATATATA
>JBBYHK010000022.1:3295734-3317532 GCA_038382065.1 Adansonia grandidieri
ATAACATGCTCGTATATTCCTATCTAACATGCAGATCAATTCATCCTAATAAATGAATATGAAACATATGTCATTTACCAAGTTCATTAAGGTTACCAAATCAATCTAATTGGTGATCAATCAATTAGAAGCATTAAGGACAAGATTAAACAAACAACTCAAATATCATTAAATCAAGAAAAAATAATTTTTTAATTAGTAGCATTGATAAGTAAAAATGCCTCTGTATAATACAATTTAGTATCATTTATGAATAAACACTGTTAATTTATATTATATAGCGGCGTTTCTCTAAGAAAACACCATTAAATATCTTAATTAATATAACTTTTTGCATCCAACCTTTTTCTTTCATTTTAACTATTTCCCCATCCTTCTCTCTCATTTTTTTTTTGTTTTATATCAACAAATTTTGATTCTTTCACCATCTCTCTTCATCTCTCTCTCATTTTCTTGTTCATTGTTGTTGGGCTTCATCTCTCTTAACCTCTTTCCTTCTAGCATTAGGGATTTAAAGGTAACATTTTTAGATTTTACAAATTTTATTTTATAATTTAGGGATTGTAAAATTGAAGGGTGCAATCATGGTGGAATAAAGTTTTTTCTTATTATTCTTTAATTTTTTTAGCTTCCATTTTTGCAATCCCATAGTTTAGGTTCTTCTGTAGTCTCAACAGAAGCTAAATCTTGGATAATGCAATTTTGAATCTTTTACTTTTTGCCTAATTATGTTTGTTTGACCTTGTAATCTGTCATTGTTATTTCTACCTATGTTTTTCATTTGATTCGAGAAATTCTTCTTCCTAATGCTTGTCTGGTTTTGTCTCAGGAAACAAACTCGGACTTTCTGTTGTGTGCCCGAAGTTGGTTTAGGTTACTCCAACCTGTTAATCTTAACTTGTAAGCAGATTTTAGCCTTATGAACCTTAAGATTTTAGTGCTTAGACTAATTTGGTGACCATATTTAAAGCATTTTCATGGCAAATATAATAAAGTTCTTTGTCCTGCTTTCAATTTTCTGTAACAAGAAAGTAATATTCCAGATTCAAAGCCATCAATCAGCTGCACCAAGAAATTATGAAAAAAAAAAAGAATAAAATGCTTATGGTATAAGCATCTTTAACATGATTAGATTAAGGGTGCTTTTAAGATCAAAGGAAGATTATATCACAATAAAGCAAGTTGTTTGCTTAGATTAACATACTAATTACATGTAAAAGCTGCAATTTCAAAAGGCTTAGTTGTTTGCTTAGATAGACATACTAATTACTGGAAGCATCTTGTTACTTTTATTAAAGTTCTCTTTTTTTAAAATACTTTTTTGTGCCTTATTGCCTAGCCCATGGTAGCTCTGTTATTTTTTTTTTCAACCTGCATTGTTTTACACTTGGACATTCACATTCCTACGAGTTCATTTAACTTGAAAAATTGTTTTGAAATTTGGTATGAATTTGATGTGATATCAAAAACTATTGATATTAATCTAGTACTCTACTCTGCCTCATCAATATTTTTCGCTTTTGATTGCCATGAGCAAGAAGTATGAAATATTAATTTTTTATGCTGAAAACTAGTAGCTAACAAAATGTTGTAGCTATAAATGTACTTTATAAAAGTCATTAGTTATCACAATAATAATTTCTATAATATATGTTATATTTTTTTGAGGTTCCTATTCTATCTTTAACTTTCAATCTCTATCTAATTAAATAATAAATTCATTAGAGGAGAACATTACACGCCTAAGTTTCCTCGATCCTACAATCTTTAGGAATCTATATAAATAACTTGCATGCCATCTGAACTATGTCTAAAATCCTCCATCTTTATACTAAAAATATTGATATCTATATTTTTCATTTAAGGTTCAAATTACACATAGAAATAAAGCTCAATTGTCGATTAATGTAATTCTTTTCTTCTTTTATCCACTATTGTCTATCCTTTAGAAATATCAATGATACTCAGCAAATATCACGTTAAATTTGATGGACTCAATTATATATATATATATATCTTTTAAATTGAATTAGAGAACATAAAATTCAATCATGTTTAATTGGAGCTGACTTGAATTTTGTCTAGTGTGATAAAGCTAAGCTCTAACTTTTCATTGAGGATTAATTAGATTGCCCCCATGCCCTTCTCTCGATTGCACCATATCTATTCCTAGTGTGTTACTTTTGAAGATAAGGCTAGAAATGCTAGGCCTATGTATAATTCATTGTAAGTTAATTTGTTAAATTACTATAATTTCAATTAGATGTTATAAGGTTGATGATATTATAAACATATAAAAATTTATATATATAATTAATAAGTTATATAAATTTTTACAATTTTTATTATGTAATTTGCTATTATATTAAACTTAAACTCATTCTTTATATTTACTTCTGATTCTTATTTATTTTTAGCATGTCCTGTTCAATTTTCATTTTATTATATTCTTATACAAATTGGGAGATCATTTGTTGTTTTCAGGTTGAAAGATTATCCTCAGTTCTGGTAAGTAGCAATTGCAATACGAAGATCCGACTTTAAGGTTTGTAACCTTTTTGTTAATTTTTGAAGGATGACATCATGTTTTCTAAGATATGTCTATTTCTAAGGCCTCGTTTAAGCACACCACATAAAATATTAAATTTATACTATTCAGTAGGCTTTGTCAAAAATCATTCTTAATGCATGGAATGAGTTAAGAAATGTGATAGTATCATGACATTACTGGTTTTTGTTTTTACGAATATAGAATACTTTAAATGGATTGTTGTATTTGCTAATTTCTAGCTAATTTTTTAATTATTATTTCTTTTCGCTTTGGCTATATTAAATCATAATTGTATAGATAATATTTTTGTATTTAGACTTTCTTAAGTAGGAAATTCATAAGAGTTGGATGCAAAAATCAACGCTAAGTCAAGCGTACCTGGATGGAGTACAAAATTTTTTGAACTTTGACTTTCATAGTGCAAGTGAAGATAATAGGATACTATGTCCTTGTTTGAGGTATGCTAATATTAATTGGCGTATAGTGAAATTGTCTATGAACATTTAATTTGTTTTGGATTTCTCCTGGGGTACACACGATGGTATCTTCATGGAGAGTCTATACCCATCTTGTAGAGTTTCTCAAAGTTCCACTTGCAATAGTCAACATCAGTCTATTACACAAGATAACATAGAAAGCATGTTATGAGACACATTTAACATGCATAACCATAGTTCCTAAACTTCTACACCAGAAGTTTCAGATTCAATTGAGAACAATGTTAGACTAAATAATTTGCTGAAATGAGAAGAGAAGTAGGTAATCAAGAGCCTAATGGAGAAGCGATAAAATTTTATAAGTTACTTGATTAAATGAATGAAGAACTTTATGAGGGATCTAAGTATTCAAAATTGTCTTTCTGTATCTGTCTTTTTCACTTGAAATGCTTAGGTGGGTGAACAGCAAATTCTTTGACATTATTATTAGAGTTTCTTAAACAAATGTTTCCTTCTACAAAAATCCCAAGTCTTGTAAAGATGCTAAGAAGATGATAAAAGATTTTAGCCTTGGATACGAGAAAATTCATAGTTGCCTAAATGACTGCATGTTGCATTAGAGTGATAGAAGAAATCAATAATTTTGTCATGTCTGTGGTAAATCTCGATGGTTGGATGAAAATATAGAAGGTAATCTGCTTAAGCTTAAAAGTGAAGCACATTTAAAAAAGAAGCTTGTAAAAATTTTGAGGTTTTTTCTTTTGATACCAAGACTTCAATGAATTTTCATGTCCTTAAAAACATTTGATTTTATGAGATGGCATCATAATGAAGGACTAATGATGGGTTATTAAGGCATCCTACAGATTTTGCAGCTTGGAAAACATTTGACAAAAACTTTTCATGCTTTGCTAATGATCCTCAAATATGAGGCTTGGACTTACATCTAATGGTTTAATCCATTTAAAGTAATGAGTACCTCTTATAGGTCCAGAGAATGATATTGACATCTATATGCAACCTCTTATTGAAAAGTTAAAACAGTTATGGGAAGAGGTTGACACATATAACGCATCAAAAAGAGAGAACTTTCGTTTGCATGCAGCTTCACTATGGACTATAAATGATTTGCCTACTTATGCAAATCTCTCTAGGTAAAGCACTAAAGGTCGTTATGCTTGTCCTTGCTGTCCTATGCGTACATGTTTGAAATGGTTATATAACGGGAAGAAATTCTCTTATATAGGACATCATCAGTGGTTAGATAAGGACGATAGATTTTGAATCCAAAAACATATCTTTAATGGAACTGAAGAGTTTAAAGAAACACCTGAGCCTACTATTGGGTCTAATATCTCGTTGATGTTGCAAGATATCAATTTCACTTATAAGAAGACCAATCAGACAAGTAGCTCATGGTCAAGAAAAAGAACCAAAAAGGTGTATAAAGGTGATAATGTTGATGATCAGAGTGATGAAGAGAAAAATGAAAAAGATGATCCAAATAAGGCAAATTTGTTAAAAAAAAAGTATTTTTTAGCTACCTTATTAGGAGCATAATTTATTGCATCATAACCTTCATGTGATGCATATAGAGAACAATGTTTGTGAAAATCTAATTGAGACAATTTTTAATATGGATAGCAAAACAAAAGACAACTTAAAGAGCTAGCTTAACCTAGTTGACATTGGAATTCACCGGGATCTTCATCTAGAATTACTTCCTAATGGAAGGTTAAGGATGCCGCTTGCTTTCTTTGGGATGTCCAAGAATGAAAAAGATGTGTTTTGAAAAGTACTGAAAGATATGAAAGTCCTGAATGTATATGCTTCTAACCTATCAAGATGCATGAATCTCAAGGATCGAAAGCTTTCTTCCTTAAAGTCACATGATTATCACATTTTAATGCAAGAATTACCTCCACTTGCTTTACGTTGTTCCATGTTAAAGCAAGTGACCTCCAGTATAATTGAACTTAGTAACATAATGAAAGCTATTTGTGGCAAAGTTCTCAAGATCGAATAGCTTGAAAAACTTCAAGATGAAGCGGCTCTAACTTTATACCACTTAGAGAAGATTTTTCCTCCGTCATTCTTCACCATAATAGTGCATTTGGTTGTCCACCTACCTTATGAAGCAAAACTCAGCGGACCAGTTTATCATCGATGGATGTACATATTAGACAGGTGTTATATTATTAGCTTATCATACTATTATCTTCAACTTAAAGTTTAGGTTAGTACACTAATATTGCAATATATTATGTTATAGGTTTTTAGGGAAGTTAAAATCCTATTGTTGGAACCAATGCTATCCAAAAGTTTTAATTGCAAAAGGATATTTAGTGGAGGAGTGTATGACATTTTGTGCAAGATATTTGGAAAATGTTGAGAAATGTTGTGCTTCCACATAATAACTTAGTGGAGACATACTTATTTGAAAGTTTTGGACAGCTAATCAGCAAAATTGAAGTAATAGAGCTAGATGATAAATCTTAGGCACAAGCGCATCGATATGTGCTATCCCTCCCTAATTCAATGGAATTGCTATGCAAGTAAGTTTTAGTATAATATTTTTTTAACAATCATACCCTGGAAAACTTTTTCTTTCTTAATTCAACACATTTTTTGTTTATGGTGAGCATAGAAACAACTTGAGAGCTCATCTACATTCTCAAAGATCAATCTTCGCGAACTTGATAAGTTATTAATGGAAAATTTTCATGAATGGTTAGGAGAAATTGTAAGTAACACAACTCCTAAATTCATTATGTTAAGTATGTTGTTCCCCATTTTACATAGAAAATGATGTGTTTTTTCGTGTCTGGTAATAGGTTTGCAATGAAAGAGATGTTAGCGAAGAAGTAAAGTATAGGATCGAACAAAATAGTGAAAAGATATAGTATATTCTTCATCATTGGATTTAGATTTCATACCAAATCTCATGCAAGATTTAGAAGAACTCAAAATAGTAGAGTATTTGTTACTTCTTCAATTAGAAGCTATGGTAGTGCTAGGGATAGTAATCCTATGGAGGGAAATGTTGATTATTTTGGAATTATTCATGGTATCATTGAGTTGGATTATTATGGCAAGTGGAAGGTCTTGTTGTTTCAACGTGATTGGGCTAATGTGTATACTCCTAGAGGTATTAAAAAGGATCAATTTGGATTTATAATGGTGAATTTCTCTCAATTAATTCACACTAGCCAACAATTAATTGATGAGCCATATGTTTTTTCATCTTAAGTAAAACAAGTATTTTACTGTAAAAATTTGAATAATGAAGGTTGATATGTTGTACTTCATAACACACCTAGAGATTTGTTTAATATAGGTAATGAATGTCGAGATAATGTTGAACAAAGAGTTGAATGCTTGCCTTTTGTCGATCAAAACTTGGATGAGAATATCCCTAGTATTAGTACAGAAGTTCAATAGGTTCGTGAAGATGTCAATGAAGACATTTATGAACCTTGATGAATAAAGCAAATATAGTAAGATTATATCATGATTGATTTGTTATATATATTTTTAATATTTTTGGCATTTTATTATTTGATACATATTGTATTTTACTATGAGTAATACTAGTGTTATTAACTTAAAATTGTTGCAAATAATATGCCGAGGGGAAGATTGATGGTTTTAATATTGTTCACACTTGTTTAGAACCAAAGCCTGCTGATGCTTTAGCTGCACCTTCTTTAACCATCCCAGATAACATTTCAGGAAAAACAACTACAAAGAATGTAATTCATACTAATTTGAACATAGGTATTACTAAATGCCATCGAAGTTGTTGTTTATGTTAACTGTTCAATGTTCTGCCGTTGTTAATCTTATTTCACTTTTTTTGTAGTCGACATCACTGAGCAACGCACAAATCGAGGGTGTACTACTTTGAAAGAGCTATAGGAACTACCTCCTAATGAATGTATTATTGTCTCTAAACAATGATAACTAGCCAATTAGCACAAAAGCACAAGTATTGGCTGGCCTTCTAGGCATGATTGCTCAAAATGGGAGAAAGGTACCAATACATTATGAATTGTGGCATGAAATGCCAAGAAAAACCAACCTTAAGGTTTTGGACTTTGTTAAGGTACTAGTATAAATTCCTTGACATTACTTTGGATGCTTTACCTTAAGAATTTCATTTCTAATCGAAACAAACTTTTTAATTTTCTTTCATATCAGCAACGATTTGCTTTGGATATTCCAAAATCGTATGTTCTAAAGTCAGTGGGTGAAAATGGAAAGATTTTAAGCATAACTTGAAGAAAAAGTATTTCGATCGAAATATTGATATTGCTATCACAAAATGAAATGTACCACATGGTGTGGTTGGTTGGCAGTATAAAAAAAGTGTTAACTTTTGGTATTCGAAGAAAGAAGAGATATAATAATATTTTTAATTAAGTATTTCGTATTTTTATAATATAATTTTCTATAATATATATAATTATTTATGTGTTTGAGTAATATACAAGAACGGGAATGAGTAGGACTTTCTAACAGAAGGCAATAGCAATGTAGTCACACAAGTGGTTCGAAAAGCTTTGCTAGAAAAGCATATGAGATAAATTTTCCAAATTTAATCAGAAAAAATTGATATTATTTTTAATGTTTTAATATAAATATTGTATTAAAAGTTATTTTATAAGAAATGGAGCAAGGTGAAAAAATAGGACAAGTTGAACTATTCCAGTTAACTCACACAAAGAAAGATGGTCCTATTTGAATGTTGAGACATAGCAAATTATGGTATGTTAAAATAAATGTACTATTTTTTAAATTTGTAAACATAGTTTATAACCTTAATATCAATTTAATTGCTTTATAGGAAAAAGCAAAGGAAAAAATGGTTGAATATCAAGCTACTACACCATCAGATAGCTCGGCGAATATGTATGATGCAGAAAATAAAATATTCACTGATGTTGCTAGAAAAGAAAGACATGGACAGGTTCAAGGTGTCAGAATTGGTCCAATGCCATCCACCTACTATACTGCCAGTGCTCAACGATATAGTTGTTCATAAACTTGCTCTACACAGGAAGTTCAAACATTGAGACATGAGATAAGAACCATCCAAAAGCATTTTGAAGAAGCAAAAGCAGCAAGACAACCACAGATAGCTAAGTTAGAGGAAGCAAGAGAAGAAAGAAGAAGAAATGAGGAAGCAAGAGAAGAAAAAAGAAGAAGATATGAGCAACTCCAATTGAAGTTTGACTCATTGATGAATTTAATGCAGTAACAGTTCTCACAAGATCTACCATCTTAGGTAATATAATATCTTAATTTTAATTATTTCACTTATTTAACTTAATGATATATATTACTTATATATGTTAATCTCGTATATATTTTGTATATTAGGGTTAATCATATGATAATAATCGTGTTCTGGACAATAGTTTTCTACTGACTTACTTTAGCTTTGCAATGGTTTTATCTTTTGCACTTATTTTTAAGTTTTAAGTTTAAGTGTATTGGGATAAAATTGTTGTATAAAGATATTTTATAATATAAGTTTATGCTTTTATATATTTTGTCATTGTTTTATTTCTAATTTTTGTTATAAGATTATTGTGAATGTAAATATTTATAAGAATTGTACAGCAAATGAGAAAATATGGTATTAGTAGAAAGAAAGCAAAATTTTCAAAAACATAAAATTCTGAAAATTTAGCTACATTTCAAGAACAAAACACCTATATTAAAATTGACATTTTATGAATTTTTGAAAGCACTTATAGCGATGTTTTAAGAAATAAATGCTACTAAATATTAAAATTTAGTGGCGTTTTTATCTATAAATGCAACTAAATTTTAATATTTGGCAGTGTTTTATAAAAACTAAACACCTCTAAATGATACTATTTCGCGGGATTTTTATCTTATAAGCGCTGCTAAATTTGAAACTTTAGTGGCGTTTATTTTACAAACATTTAACTATGAAATTCAAACATTTTACAAACCTCTAAATGTTTTTTTCTTAACTATGAAATTCAAACATTTAACGTCGTTTATAAATGCTATAAAAGGTATGTAAAAAGCCTCAAATTTAGCAGCGTTTTTAGGCCTATCAAATTTGACTCAAACTTGAACTCGTTCCATTTTGATTTGATCAGAAAAAGTCAACAACTCGAACCTAAAAATGACCTAAACCTGAAATAACCCCTATCCAAAATAACCCAAACCTAAAATAACCCAAATCTGAAATGACTTGAACCCGAAATGATCTAAATAATTAACCCGAAATGATACGAACTTAAATTAAGTAAAATTTTATTTCAAAAATATTAAGTTCTTACAAATAATACTTATTACATAAATTATTAATTTATTTTATTATTTTATTTCGTAACTTGTAAATATATTGGATTGTAATAAAGTATGCAAATACCATTTGGTATGTAAAAATTGATTATATTCTTATTTTTATTCTCTTATCTTTATGTAAAATAATGTAATAATTATACATTTGCTTATTATGATACTTTTTAATATTTGATTAATTTAAATTTTTTTAAATTGTTATTGTAAAAGAAAGAAATCATTTTTGTTGTTTTATTTATAACCTACAAAAATATTATTTGGCATGATAAACACATTCGTAATTATCATTATCAAAGATCGAAGATCATTTTATTTCTTTGGCCGACCTGAATAAGGGAATTAAAAAAAATTCAAATCATAATTAATTGAAAATTCAATATTCAACTAAGTAAACATTTAAAAAAAACTCATGTATGGTTTTGCAAGGTGTCTAGAATTGACAGTTTAATTAGATATTCCTTGAAAATTCAATACTAAAACACACTGATATACTTTGTCATCTTTCTATTTATAAACATAAAAAATTTGTAATAAAAGAAATAAGTCATAACCTTATTGGTTGAATCAAAACATAGAACCAAAATTTCATGTAAAATTTCTAAATATACTTTGCAGAAAGATATTTTTAGCAAGCTAATGTTTGAGAGAGACATGTTAAGAACATTTTTACTTCCATTGTGGCAACTCAAAATACCATATGATCTCAATAGTAAATAAAACTATATTTAATAAAAAGAAATAAAAAGCATATAATAGGTTAATGGGTTAAATTTTATTGATTTTTTCCATTGATTTTTTTAAGTTTAATTAGGTCGAAATTGGCTATGGATAATGGTTTAATAGGTTAACTTTATTGGCTTATTGGATCTTATGTTAGTTTGGTTAAAATCTTTCATTTTAACCATAATAAATTTTTTTTTTTAATTTTACAGCGTTTCAAATGATAATACTTACTTATTAAAAAAATTTTTAGAGATATTTACTAAATAAATAGATAACACAAATTTTGATAGTAATATTTGCTAAAAAATTATTAAATGATAATAATTATTTAAGTAAAATTAATACTTGAATTTGAATAGAATTCAAAAATCGAGTCAGAAATATATTTATTTTATTAAAAATTAAAATATATATTTAAAATATTTTTATTTTTATATTTTAATAAAATTTTAATTAAATATGACTCGAGCAAATAATTTATTTAAATTTAATCTGATTCGATTTAAAATTGATAAATTAACACAAATTATCTGAACTTGTGTAAATCTACTATCAAACTTGATTGACCCCAATTCAAAATAACTAAATTTGATGAATCTAATTGTTAAACTTACTTAACTCAAATCCAAAACTAAAATGACTCGAACATAATTTAACCTGAGTGTTGACCTGATTGACCCGAATTCAAAATGACCTAAACCCGATTAACTCGAGCATTAAACCCAATTGACCCAAACCTAAAAGACCCAAAACCAAAACAACCTAAACTCGAAATGACCAAAACCCGAAATGACCTGAAACCGAAATAACCTAAACCCGAAATGACCTAAACCGAAACATTTTAAAACCCAAAATGACCTAACCTAAAATGACTTGACTCAAAGCCAACCCGACCCACCCAATTGGCAGGTCTAGACGTTTTAAAAATAAACGTCACTAAATTTCCCAACGCAATTTTCTATGGCATTTTTTACAGCGTTATGTTCAAACATTATTTTTTTAGCGGCATTTAAAGCTTCTAAATAATGCCACTAAAGTTGCATTCTTCTGTAGTGGGACTGGTTCTTTTCTTATTGAACCTCTTCATCATGTTTATTAACCCCAATTTCATCTTCAAATTCTAGCTTCTCACTATCACCTTCTATCACTTTACCATTTATAAGATTTGTTTGAATATTACACGGAAAAGTTTCTTGAAGGCAATTACAGATGGTATTAGCAAGTTGGCCCACTATGTCTCAAGATTCTTTAAATATACTGCTAGAGTCTAAATGACAACATCTTAACTTTTAGTTTTTTTCTATATATTGCATAAGCATCTCTTGTAATGATGGCTTCACTTCTAGGATAGGAACTTGGGCTTGCGGTGGAAAACCTTGATAAAAGGTTGAATCAATTGAATATAAAGGCCACTGAGTGTTGCACCAAGCAAATTTAAGTGATCCCACCAATCTGGATTGTAGTTGTTGGAATGAAAATTATCCTGCTGCATGTTGTAGTTCCTAAGATATTGAATGGATTCAGCATAATTTGGGCAACGATCACTCGTATGTTTACCCTCACATAATTTGCAAGTTATGAACTAATTTTGAATAACACATGCTTTTTCCAATTTGTCAAGCTTTTTAGAAATAACAACCAATTGTGCAGAAATGAAATTGATTGCATTCTTTTTTTTCAATTTTTTCAGATGACCATTGATAATTATAGAACGTCAGCTCTTCAAATTACCTTAAAAAATAAAAATAAACTAAATAGATAAATAAATAAATAAAAATTTGAATTAAGACTAAGATTGCTTGGTATCATAATGATGATTTATTCAGATCACTAGTATTACAGTGCACGTATCGTATCAAGTAATATAATGATAAAGTAGAGTATCATTCCCATAAGGAATTGATATTAAATTTGTTAAGTACTAAAATTAAAACAACTTAATAAACGATTAAAAATTATAAATTAAAACTAGATGTAATAATAATAATAATAATAATAATAATAATAATAGAAACCTAGGATTATAATTTTCCTCAACACTTCATTCAAATAAAACGCTACTCTTTTAGCTTGACTAATGACAATAAGTTATTAATCTAGAGTTTTAATTTATTTATAAGTATCTTTTGATGGTCTTATAAAAATATCTCTCTTAACCAGTTTACTATATTCCTATACAAATTGAATTACAAAAAACTCATTAAGCCTAGTCACTAATTTTGTTACATATAACATTCTCATATATTCCTATCTAACATGCAGATCAATTTATCCTAATAAATGAATATAAAACATATGTCATTCAATCCAAGCCTAAACACAAAATTCATTTTCCTAAGTTCATTAAGGTTATTAAATCAATCTAATTGGTGATCAATCAATTAAAAGCATTAAGAACAAGATTAAACAAACAACTCAAATATCATTAAATCAAGAAAATAAAATAAAATAATTCAAATTACATATTGAGTTCATTGTAACCCTAGAAAAATAAATCTATTTCATAATAAATATATAAAATAGAAAATCAAGGAGTTTCACCATCCCAAATATTGCAAGAAAGATAAAAAGAGTAAAGGAAAAGAGAAAACTAAGATTTGCCGGATCTTTGATCTTCAAGCTTCTTTGAAGTCTTTCTAGCTTATTGAATATTATAATGATTGCTCCCTTCTTCCAAAAACTAGAGAAAAATAAAACTATATAGTATTTAGGATGTCTTTAAATCTAATCCTAAGAGTCCTATTTGTAGGCAAAACCTTGAAGGTAGAAACTTGGTTTCCAAATAACTTAACCATATTATTTTTGAAATTTGCCAAACCTAATCACTTTGCTTGATTAAGTCCACTTTACTTCCTGATTGAGTTGCTGTACTTTTAAAAACTCCTTTAAGTTTTGACCTAAAAAAATATGGAAAGTATTTAAATGACGAAGTAGTTAAAATATAAAGAAAGTAAATAATAATAAATTAAAAACTACTAAAAATAAATAAAATTTAAATAAAATAATACTAAATTAAGAACTACTAAATATAAATAAAATTTAAATAAAAATCTCTAAAACTTAGCTAATTTAATTTGTCTAATGAAACTAAATAACTATATTTTATAGAGTTATCAACCATAGCAAAAAAGAACATTTACTGGTACAATACTGACTACCTTGATTGATACTATTATCACGATAAACAAAACAATCAAATCCATGTTTTCGTTTTTCGTTTTTTTTCTTTATGGGATAGAAGAATATAAACTCCCTTTATCTTTTCTCCGATGCATCTCTTCTATGTATAAAATATAAACATACTAATACAGTACTCATATTATTATCTAATAAATATTACTAAAAGCACCACTCTCCATGTATATTAGTAGTGAAATAAAAATACTACACAGGTACAAAAGTACTAGCATAAAAAACTATGGAACCGTCGATTTTTAATTCAATCAATTCAATTATATCTTAATATTAAGTCATTAATAAAAATAAAAATAATTGAGAAAATTTCAAAAAATCAAAAAATTAAGAAAAAAATCAAAAAATTAAAAAAATAAAAATAAATAATATAAGCAACATAAAAGTTTCTTATAAATAGGCAAGCCTGAGCTTCAACTTATCTGTCTATAGATGGTGAGGGAAGGTTATAAGGTATGGCATTAGGCCGCAGATGGTGAGGGAAGGTTGGAGGTAATGGCGTTAGGCCACACGCGATAATGGTAGAAAATAGAAATGGGTTTTAATTTTAAATTTTGTTTTGTAGTTTGATATGTATTTTGGTTTAAATTTGATTGTATCCTGGGCTTAGAATTGGGTTTAAATTTGGATAAAACTTGGTTTAAATTTAGGTTTAATTTAAATAGAATATGTTGAATTCAATTCTACCACTTACTTTATCAACTTTTTAGTTTTTTAGTTTTTGATTTTTTTAACAATTTTGTCCGGTTCAATAAAAATCCAATTATATGTACACCATTGAACCACCAGATCAGATCAATCGATTTCGATTGCATGAGTTAAATGACCGATTTTTTCGTCATTGCTTATATGTTAATATAACCCTTCCAAGGAAAAATTAGGAAATAAAAGTCTCAAAACACCCCAAAATATGATTTCCGTGAAAATTATGGACACCAGAGCGGAGTACAGAAGAACCATGCTTCAATATAAATAAATAAATATACACCCCAACACAATAGCCTCTGTGAGACTTGTCACTTTTTACACATCAAATTCAACCAGATACTTGCTTATTATGGTCAGAAGGAAAACATTAGCCCCTGAAGCATCCGCCGTCGACACCAACTCCCACTTCGAACAAAAACAAGCAAAATTATCATCCATGGACCAGACAAGGACGACAATCAAACATTAAGTCATGCAGGAAAAAAAGTATACATTTTGTATTTGCTGCTTAGCCCAAAGAAATGTGCAAATGTTGTATCGCACACAGATACAGACAACCAATAGTTGAAAACAAGCCTGGCAAGTCACATAATAATTCAATCTCTTCTTCCCCAAATTTCCCACCCGCAGGTATTAAAATTTGTCAATGTGAGGACAGACATAAACAATAACTTCACATATCGACTAAATCAGAAACCAGCCCACCCAGCCGGTTGAGAAATTGGATGATCCTCCTTTATCTTTAACTCACCCAAGCGCTGAGAACTACTTCCTTCACTTATCGGTGGTTTCAATCCCTGGGGGCTGGCAGCAGGGGCAGCTGTAAAGTTATCTGTACCAAAACCCCATGTTTCTAAACCAGAAGTTGCTTGAGCAGCATGCTTGTTTGAGTGACCATTTCTGGTTCTAACTGACTGGACATTATCCCTTGAAAGAGGCTGCTGCTGTGGTTTGGCATCCTCTGAAAAAGCCTGCCATGGGGTTGAATCTGGGCTACCAGTAGTCCAATCAACAGATTTTTCTTGCGGAAATTCCCTGAATGTTCCTTCAATCTTCTCTTTCTCCTATGAAACGAATAGGAACAATCAAAAGCACAACTAGTAGGTAGAAATTCAATTGGAAACAAAAACAAAAACGAGAATAGTGTACCAGACTTCCAGCATGATTACTTCCAGGTGAGTTATGATTTCTTGAAGTTCTTTTATTTGAAGCTGGAGTTCTGGCAGCAAGAGCTTGCTTGAGCTCCTGTATTTCCTGCCTCTGAGATCGACAAATTGCAGATAACTTTTCAAATTTGGAAGTAATCTCAGCCTTCTCCAAGTTGGATTGCTTTAGCTGTTCTTTCAGCCTCTCTATTTCAGCCTCCAATGCTTCTTTTCCAGTTTTTTTATTACTAATTCCAGAACTGATCTTATTGGTATCAAATTCAGCAACAAACGTGTTAAACGCTTCATCTTGAAAGGTACTGGCGGCATTCTTATCCTCAAAAGATTTTAACTCAATATCTTTAGAAGGGCCATCTTCAGGCTTGTGTGATTTATCAGGCACACTCCTTGAAGTAGAATGAGTTTGCACATTTTCCCCTCTTACAGGACTCCTGTCATGTTTTATTGAGCTATAGCTGGTTGGCTCCTCATCATATTTGGGTCTGCTCTTCTCTTCAGCAACATTTGAGTCCTTGGCATGCTGAGTAGACCAGAAAGCACCAAGCTGGCCGCCACTTGCCCTTGAGCCGGGCTGCGATGTATTTCTAGCTGGTTCCCCAAGTGGAAGGGGTGGAGGACTTCTACGAGGCATCTGTGGTGACCTATTTGTAGACCTTGGAACACCTGCTAAATTGGCACAGAGCATCTACTCAAGTTCAATGAAAATTAATGTTTAAGCCTTCAACAATCAAACTTTTTCTATCTATAATCTCCTATAACTCATCTCACAACACCAGCATCCACCATAGCAAGATGCAGTTAAATTTAATGCAAGTATTAGACCTTCAAGCGGAGAACTGAACTGTCAATTGGTATAAATCTTCACCTTCAGTAGATGGCATTTCAGGTGGTCGATCAGGTAAGCACTTCTGTAGAACAGCAGGCAACTGCTCATTAACACGAAACCAGACCTGCCATTATGGGAGGAAAATCCCAACATCAGTGAACAGAATGTTAGATCTCTGCCTAAGATTTACATGGACATAGATTCTCTAAAACTAACCTAAATTCATGGATGAATGGCCAATCAAGCAAAGTGCTTGCCTGCGTGATGTCAGGTCTGTCAACAGGTGAAGCTTGAAGCATGTCTTTAATTAAGTCTGTTATTGAAGAGCTGTACTTCGGTAAATCTGGAATCCGATAGTTCCCATTTAAGATTTGTAACTTTGATTCACCATCAAATGCATTCTTAAAGTAGCAAATTCGAAAGAGAAGACACCCAAGGGCCTGCAAAACGACAGAATAGCTTCACTTTATACTTGCTATATCCAATCTAATTTGTCTCTAGATTTCCCATGCAAATACAAGGTGCAGTCGACTTACCCATATGTCCACCTTTTCATTTATAAGTTCTCTCCGGAACAGATCCCACATCTATGCCAATAAAAGAATGAAGACATAAATCAAACATTTTAAACACCATAAAAGGGTTTTCCAAAAAATTAGTTGTCCATTCAACCTCGGGGGCTCTATAGGCAGGTGTGGTGTGCTTCCTGATATTGTCTTCTTCTATACCCATTTCTTCAGGCTTCTCAAAACGCTTGTGATTCGTTGATGTGCTCCCAAAATCACACAACTTCCACAATCCATCAGAACCCAACAAAAGGTTCTCAGCTTTCAAGTCTCTGCAAAAATCAAAATGCCAAGAAGGAAGTAACTTGGGAAAACATCATTATACCAGTTATAAATAACTTGGGAAAACACGAAAACAATCAGGATTTCATTTTTGGGCCTCATAAAAAGGGATCATGGCATTTTTTTTGATTTGATCATATTCCCATTTCTCTTAGTCACATGCAAAGAAAAACAAGGCTGGCATGTGGCAGTACGGCATAAAGAAATACAAAGCAATAAGAAGCTACACAAAACTTTCAACAACTTTTAAATTAAATTTTCAGGAAGGGTAAAATGCTCAATTCAAAGTTAAATGTGCTTCCTGTACTCAAATATGCAAAAAAAGTAGGAAATTTAAAAACTTGAGGAGCTTCAGAAACAAATACCTGTGAGCAATAGGTGGGGACTGGCAATGCATTGCAAAGACTGCATTGCACACATCCATGAAAATGGTAAGAATCTGTTTCTCCTCAAAATAGGCAGCTCCTCTGTTCTCTAAGACATTAACAAGAGATTTTTCACAAAATTCCATGACAAGGAAGGCTTCCTTGGTCCTGCCCATATCTAAGATCGTATGTGCATAAAGTGTGACCACATTTGGATGTCCTTGAAGTGATTTCATGACAGAGATCTCCTTGACGACCAAATCCAATGACTCATGATCATTGCATACGATGTGCTTCAAGGCATACTGCTTTGAAGCATGTAGAGCATCCCTAGCTAAGTAGACACAAGAGAAGCCACCCTCAGCAATGGCATTGCGAACATGAAGTTTAAGGTTGGCAATGTCGAGGGATCTGCCCTCAAGCCCTGCTGGCTCTTTTTGCAAAAATGGCTTGAACCTCCACATAGTTCAATGAATGAGGAAAAGATGCTGCGCGAGTGATTAAAAGCATTAAGGGAAGAAAAAGGTAGTTGATGGAAATAAAAGAGAAATATGAGAAATCCCAATTGCTGATAGAAGAGAAGAAGCAGAACAGTGGTTAACCTATGAAACCAATGATTAATGAATGCAGATAGAAAAAAGCAGCACAACAACAGCAGATCTAAATACAATTTATGCAAAAATAAAATAAAATAAAATAAAAAGGATCTAAATACACTTAAATAGTAGGTTAGCACAAAACAAGCAAATTGCAATCAAGATCTAAATTTTCGTCAAGAACCAAAACCCAGATATCTTCAATCCCTGCCTTTATTTTAAGGATTCTTTATTATTATTTGCGTCTGCGGCGAGTAGTGGGTAGTAAACAGACATACCGGCTACATATGTAAATCAAAATAATGAATCTAAAGAGAAACAAGAATTATCAAATCGATTTTAATTTAAAGGAAGGAAAAAATAGAAGAAAAAGAAGAAGAAGAAGAAAATATCGGGAACGTACCTGGTTGGATCTAGCTGAGTGAAAGCGGAGTAATCAGAAATAAAGGTACTCCAGGACTTGATAGAAACAGATGATCGAGATTTGGAGAACGATTAGGCAGGGGATGGGAATAGAAGGCGAAAGTTTTGCTTTTGCCTTTGCTTAAAGATCTATTTTGATACCTTTTGCCTTTGTGCGTCGCCTTATTCCTAAAAATAAAATATATTAAAATAAATAAATAAAACACTCCTAATAATTTCATTGAAAAAACTTTTCGAATAACTACTCATTCTTTTAAGTTTTAATTATTATAGAAGTATTATATTTTTATATATGATTTCAAATATTAGTATTATCATTACTAGAAATGATAAATTTATAAAAAAAAAATTACAAATATCTTTAATTTATTTTATGACTAACTTTAATTTAATTCAGTTAATATTATCATGATATTAAACTTAATAAAAATTTTATATTGATTAGACATATTTAATGGTAAAGCTATCCACCCAAAGTCTAAGCTACCTAATATTTAAAAAGATTTGAATAAAAATACTAAATCTTAAAGATAGATTTAGATAGAGCAATGAGGTCTTTCAAAGAAAAGGTTAGGTCTTGGCTTTGACATTTAAAAGCACAAACTTGATCCAATCCAAATGATTTTTCAATTATATAATATATTATTTTATTTATATGTGAGGTAATTTATATTACATACAAATAAAAATATATAATTTATTCACCATCGAGCATAAGATAATATATAGACGAGAATGATAGTATCATAAGCTTCTAAGGCTTCATTTGGATCTCCACCGCATTGGATCCAAACTTTTTTAGGGGGATTCTCTCCTCCCCATTGACCTATGACATAATTACACGAATATCACATATAAAAAGAACTAAACATGATAGGATCAAAAACTTTTTGGGAAAATTTCTCTTATCGACATACCTTCAATTGGAGGGGTTTTGTGTTCCCGCCACTAGCCTTTCCAATTTCACTAAAAGGGATTAAAAGGGGGAAAAATCACCCTTTTGCCCCTTTTATTTTTTATTAAATTATATTTTAATATAAATAATATTTAATAATTATTTAATATAAGTATAATTTTTAATTTTTAATATATATTGTAATTTAATATAAATATAAATATAATTTTAATAAGGGTTGGTATACCATTTGGCTCCTGTACTATAACATGGTTCATAATTTGGTACCTAAAAAAAATTCATGATTAGGTACTTTAACTTTACATCCATCAAATACATTAGCGAAGGCTTAATTATGCTAACGTGATACTTTTCTTAACCAATTCTTTTGAAAATTTTTAAATTTAAAATATAAATAAAATTAAAACTTTCTTAATGTTAACTTGGCATTGTTGATGTGTTAGCACTGTGACATTCCATGATCCTATTGGTCAAAAATGCCACATCAATTGTAAATGTTTTTAAATACCAAATCGTGAAAAGTAGTGTAGTTTAAAGGGCAATTGATATATTAACCATTCTAATAATTTATTTTTTATATAAATATAATTTAATAATTTTTTAATTATTATTCAACATAAATATAATTTTATTTATACTGCCTTATTTACTATGTTAAATATAATAATTCAAAGTAAATATAATTTTATTTATATTTTATTATTTATTATAAATATATTTTTAGTGATTTTTAATTATTTATCATATATACACACACATTTTAATCTACTGCATTTATTGCTACAATTGAATCTAAACACGTCTCACTACTGATTTTAATTTCACTAGCTAATCTCGCACTACCTTCATTTTCAATCCTACCCCTTCCATCCAAATTGACCCTAAGTCTACAGCAAGGGGAAGGGACTGGCCGGATGATTAGAAAAACACTAGTTATGAAGCTTTTCATGTAATCACAATTTTGTTTATAAAAAAAATTGAACAAATCAAGAAGATTATGCTTGTTTTAAAAAAATCTATACACTATATATGTTTAAGAATTTAAAATGTTTTTCTAAAAAATATATTAAAGTTTTTAAGTTTAAAAACAGAGCTCAAAGCCTACTACTAAATCAAAGATCGAATAAAAGGGTTTTGGAATCAGTTACGTGTGGAAAAGAATAAGTACCCCCACAAAACCCATAACTTGGCACCTATTAATAATGTGTTATCATAACTCTCAGTTATAATTGATTGTTATTTTTATATTTGAAAATAATTCCCTGAATTTATTTATCACATGAATCAGATTTTTTATATTTGAAAATAATTCCCTGAATTTATTTATCACATGAATTGGATTTTTTATATTTGAAAATAATTCCCTGAATTTATTTATCACATGAATTTGATTTTTTTAGTAAAAGAAAAATTCTTCGCATCCCAATAGTAGACCTAGTGAAATTCAAGGTTTTGTTTTGTTTGAAAAGTTGACATGAAAGTGCTTACTTGACCCTATTGGTTCAATTTTGATAAGAACAGTCTAAAATAATCCTAAAAGTTTGATTTTGGAATGAAAATGCTAACACAACCCCAACGGTTCAAAAATGATATAAAAGTGCTAAAAAAATCCCTGAGGCTCGGTTTTGAATAGAAAGTGCTAAATATGACCCTAAGGGTTAGAAAATGGTATAAATGTTTCAAAATGGTCCTAAAGGTTTGATTTTTACAAGAAGCACTAACACGATCCTAAAGACTCGGCTTTGGTGTAAATTCTAAAATGACTTTGACATATTTTGATATTAAAAGTGCTAATGTGACCCTAAAAGTATCAAAATAGCCTTAAAAATTCGATTTTGACATGGTATAGGAGGCTTGGTTTCGATTTCTAGATTTTCCAAGCTATAAATAATGTCTAGAATATAGTTTTTTTTTCAAATATAAAAATATGATAAAATATCATGGACAAAGTTAAGCTTAAAAAGGAAAAAAACAATTTCACTTTGAGAAATCATTTATATGAACAACCAAGATGACAAAAAATATAAATATATAAATAAAATAAATAACATCAATTTAAACAACTAGCATGGAAATATAGTGCATGGCATAAAATAAAATAACAAAAATCAATTAACACAAATTAAAATCACAACGATAACAACAAAATTATTTTCATATGGAAATTAAGCATAATAAACAAACCAATAATCTTAAAAATAACTTAAACAACATGTTAGTTCAATGTTTGGCCTTCAGAATTGGTTATTTAAAAATAAATTGAAAGTTTAAGGACTCGATTTTGATGTTAATGAACTTGATAGGAGCTAATGACTCAGTTTAAACCTAGGTGACTAGGTTTTAATTCTAAGTTTGAATAAATGGCTAAAATACCTCTAAAATACATGTTTGACTTAAGAAAAACCTAAAATATGGGTTTCAGCCGTGCTAAGAAAATGTCCTAAAGCATGAATTTTTAAATACACAAAAATATATTAAAAAAATCTTATAAATAGAAGTAAGTTAAGAAAGAAATTTTTACCTTGCAAAATCATTAATATGAACAATTCTAGATGGAAAAAAAAAATATGAATACGCAATATAAATCAAATAACTTCAATTTTTATCAACAAGCATGATAATAAAGCATAGAGGTGGCAATTGGGCAGGCTCGGGCAGGTTCGGATGGGTCATTTTGGGTCCTGGTTTTTTCGAGTTCGGGT
>JBBYHK010000022.1:3317632-3335423 GCA_038382065.1 Adansonia grandidieri
CCAAACCCTAAACCATAAACCTTAAACCCTAAACCCTAAACCCCTAACCCCCAACCGTAAACCTTAAACCCTAAACCCCTAACCCTAAACCCTAAACCCTAACCCCCGACCCCTAACCCTAAACCCTAAACCCTAACCCCAACCCTAAACCCTAAACCCTAAACCCAACCCTAAACCTTAAACCCTAAACCCAAAACCCAAACCTTAAACCCTAAACCCTAACCCTAAACCCTAAACCCCCAACCCTAAACCTTAAACCCTAAACCCCAAACCCTAAACCCCAAACCCCAAACCCTAAACCTCAAACCCTAAACCCTAAACCCCAAACCCCAAACCCTAAACCCTAAACCTTAAACCCTAAACCCTAACCCTAAACCTTAAACCTTTAAACCCTAAACCTTAACCCTTAAACCCTAAACCCTAAATCTTAAACCCCTAACCTTAAGCCCTAAACCCTAAACCTTAGCCTCTAAACCTTAAACCTTAAACCTTAAACCTTAACCTTAAACCTTAAACCCTAAAACTCTAAACCTTAAACCCTTAAATCTTAACCCTTAAACCCTCAACCCTAAGCCCCAAACCCTAACCCCTAACCCTCAACCTTAACCCCCAAACCTTAACCCTAACCTCAAGCTTCAAGCCTCAAACCCTAAGCCCTAAGCTTTAAACTTTAATCTCTAAACCCTAACTTTAAACCTCAAACCTTAAACCCTAACCTTAAACCTTAAATTTTAAATCTTAAACCCTAAACTTTAAATCTTAAACCTTAAATCTTAAACCCTATCCTTAAACCTTAAACCTCAAACCTTAAACTCTAAATCATAAACCTTAAACCTAAACCTTAAACCCCTAACCTTAACCCCCTAACGCTAAACCTTAACCTTAAACCTGAAACCCTAAACTTAAAACCTTAAACCTTAAACTCTAAACCCTAAAATCTTAAATCTTAAACCTTAAACCTTAAGCCTTAAACCTTAAATCTTAAACCCTAAGCCTCAATCTCAAACCCAACCTTAAACCCTAACCTCTAACCTTAAACCTTAAACCTTAAACCTTAAACCTTAAATCTTAAACCTTAAACTTTAAACTTTAAACCTTAAACCCTAAACCTTAAACCTCAAACCTTAAACCTCAAGCTCTATGCCCTAAGCTCTAAACCTTAAACCTTAAACCTCAAACCTAAAACCTTAAATCTTAAACCTTAAACCTCAAACCTTAAACTTTCAACCTTAAACCTTAAACTTTAAACCTTAAACTTTAACCCTTAAACTTTAAACTTAACTCTTAAACCTTATACCCTAAACTCTAAACTTTAAAACCTAAATCTAAAACCTTAAACCTTGAAACCTTAAAACCTAAGTTTTCTAGTGAAACAAGAAATTACCTAGTTTGTAATCTATACAAATGTTTCAAGTATATTACCATTCTCATTGTATAACACCCTGATTAAGCTCCTGGCTTGTTTAATTAATGCCATTCTGTAGAAAAACTTGGTATTTTGGTCCTTACTGTGGCTCTATTGCACCTTATCTTTTTGTTTAAAATGGCTCTTTTTGATATGTTGCAGTTGGATAAATTCTTAGGTAAACATCTTTGACCTCTCAACAAGTTCATTGGAGAGATTTTGTCCCACCATAGACAATTCTGCCATCTTAAGCTCTTTTATTTTCTTTTCAGTGATGTTAAATATATTTCCAAAATGAATGGAATTAATGGAATTAAAGGATCTAAGTGGTTGTTTCAATTTCTACAGTTTGGTTAACAACTGAGTCATAGGATTTCCATCTACTTTTTTCTCTACAAGAATGCTTAGCTAGCTGTGACTCATTAATCATTTCTCGATCAAGTTTCTTCACAATGAACCCTTTAGTTTGGTTATTTGTTCACTAGAGAAAGCCAATGAAGCTGTGGTGAAAGATGGCCAAATGGCTTTCAACCATGTCAAATAAATTTCCAAAATGAAGGGAATTAAAGGATCTAAGAGGTTGTTTTAGTTTATTCAGTTTGGCAAACATTTGTGTCATAAGACTTCTATGTACTTGGTCTCTACGAGAATGCTTAAATATCAATAGAAAGCCAGCATGATCGGTCAAGTAATTGAAGAATTTGAAAGGCTTTGGAGTTGAATGATAGGCCTAGCTTAACTTGACAAAGATAAGGCAATGGTCTGATGATTCTGGTGTTAGAAATTCAACATTGGAAGCAACAAAAGTAGTTAGCCATGACTCATTAATCATTGCTCGATCAAGTTTCTTCGTAATGAACCTTTCAAATGGGATATTTATCCACTGAAAAGGGCCAATAAAGCTACAATCAAAAATAACAAAATGGCTAATGCACTCTCAAAAGTTTTTACAGTCAGGACCAACAATTTGGTTACCATTAAAACTAGAGCTCTCATAGGGTGAGGCAACAATGTTAAAGTCACCTGCAACTAGCCAAAGGTGAGAAAAAAGAGTGGTGAAAAGAGTGATTAGGTGCTGCTACAACCATTTTCCTAATAGTCCCTTCATTAGAAATATAGATGATAGAGATAAATAGCTTTTATCCACTACAAGTAACCCTACAAGTAATGCATCAATTTGCAAGTGGTATCTCCATAGGAACCAAATCCTACCATTATGGGATGTAAGATTATTGTGATGAAAACTTCAACCAGTAAATGCCTATATATTATCAACTGTACATTAGGTGCTTTCACCCATGTCTAAAAAAGACATACTACATCTACTTTTACTCTATTTATCCTTTTAATAACTTCTTTTTGTTTAAAAGGTTAAATCCTTTAACATTCAATATTAGGAAGCTCATTTGGGGGGATAAGGCGAGTTTTGACTAAAGATAGCTAGAACTACCTTAAAGTTCCTTATTTTGTTAATAGGGCCTTTTCTTTTGCTCTTTAAGGTTTTTCATAAGATCAGATACACTTGTAAAGGTTGAACTAGGCTTTCTTTCATCATAGTTACCTTCTTGCACGACATTGATACTATTATCAAAGACCTTATTAGAGTCAACTGACTACTCCAAGATTGCAAATCTATTGCTGGAGCCTTTCAATATCCATAAGCTCTCCACTGTCATTGCCATCTGGCATCTTGGAATCCATGTCAGTTGTAAAAACCTTACTACTGTCTTATGGCCCTTTGTGCTTCTTTCCAGTTACAACCTTATTTGCTAGCACATTTCCATTGGGAACCCAGATCTTCCTAGTAGCTACAACAAGTTTCCTTGGGTAGCTTTTATCCGTGTGACCAAATTTTTACAATGCAGGCACCTTTGGGGAAGCTAAAGGACCTTAAATGAGATTATGACAATTAAACTGTCCCTAAGTTCCACATTAATGGATCGTGGAATATTATATGTGGCTTCGACCTTTATGCAAACCTTCGCAAAAGCCAAGCGTTGTTGAAAAACAGTAATTTTGTTTATGTAAAGTGGAATTCCAACTGCACTGGCTATGTAGCTAAGACACTTCTTCATATAAAGCTCTAGTCGGACTCCACCCAAGTGAATCTAGATAGGAAGCTTCTGCATATTAAAGTCCAAATATTTCAAAACAGGCCCTCATTTCCTAACTATAAGAGGTTTTCTCAGAGTATTCCTAAGTCTAAATTCTAAGACCCTAACCCTGGCCTCAGTGTTCAGGAATTGGATCACAAAGAGATTCAGACCAATAGGTTCAATCTCAACAGTGCTATCTTTCCTCCACAGTAAGGTTATTAGCTTTTAGAAATGGCCAAAGTTAGGGATTTTACTTACAAATTGAGCCAAAACTAAGTTTTGCGATTGTGTTCATACGTAATTTTTTATGTCAGGGGCAAAAAATTGCAGAGAATTATCATTAGGAATAGAAAAAAATTTTCTCCAATCCATTGGTAACATGTCAGCATTGATGGTTACAACCATCTCTGAATTTTCTTCAACTTTGGATTCCTTTTGAGCTCACATCTTTAAATGAAAGAAATTTTTTCAATCCACCTTTGAAGGCCACCATAGCTGAGACGTTAGCATGATTTCAAATTCTTTCTCCAGAAGGAAAATCCCAGGGAAACAAATAGAAGCAGCTTAAAAATAGGGCGTACTTCGCAATTTAATAAAACTCAGAAAGAAATGTCATTATGAAGAATCTGAGCTTGATGATGTATGAAATGGCAAGAAAAAAGGTTAAATCTGCAAGAATGTTGCGAAAGTGTGGGAAAATGAATGAAAGGCGAGGAAAATTCTCAACTCATGGAAGACTTGTTAACATCGGTCGAGAGCATTTCTTAATATGTGCGCTTTTGTTTTTCCTTTTCCTTTTGGGAAAAAAAAAAAAAAAGGGGGAAATTCATGTTTTTGTCATTTTTGTACTTTGAAAAAGTTAAATTATTTCCAAATTTGCAAAACAATGCTAATACAAGAAACCTGTGATTTGATGATCACTCAACGTCAAAGCTTCCATTTCGATATGATGAAGCACTTATAGACTTGTTTTTTTATGGACCTCAGTTCAGTTGTAGTGTATATGTATAAATGTTTGGTCTAGGGAAGATAAAAGAAAGAAAAAGCCTTCGCCCTAGGATGAATTATAGAGAAGGGATCCAAGGCCCAAAGAGGAAGCACAGTAAACTGTACCGAAGCCCAATAGCCATAGCCAGCCGTAGGACTCACTTGCAATTTTTTTGTACTGTGCTAAAATCCAATTTTCAAAATCAAATCCAATTCAAATTCCATAAACCCTAAACCCATTCGTTAAAACTACCCTGCTACTGCAGCTAGAAGCCTAGAACCTTCCATCTCTGCAACATTTAAATCAAATTTAGAGTTCAATGAGGGTTTATTCCAGTGATTCACGTCACAAAACCCATGTCCGACTCTTTCTCTTTCTCATTAAAAAAAACCCAACAGAAAAAGGAAAAATATGTGATTTGATTTACGTGACAGTTCCAGGCAGTAGTAGTACAGACTACAGACAGAGTGAGGGAGATATTCACAGTTGTAAATATAAATAAGAGCCCTAAAGCAAAGAAGAAAATTTGAGAGGAAGGTCGCAAATGGTTGGGTCAAATGGCTTGAGGCTTATTCAATGCTCGGTTCGGCGCTCCTACTCCCTTTCTTCCAACCTTTTCCAGCCCAATTCTGTACCTTCTCCTTTTCTAATTTTATCTGATTTCTTTCCTTATGTTTATTTATTTCTCTGATCTATTTAAATAAATAAACAGCACTGTAATTGGCTTTTCCTCTAACGCTACTTTCTTCAATTGTAGATATATAAGACTCTGATTGCTGCGGGTTTTAGGAGTTTCACTGCCGGACTTTGCAGTCCAGTTAAGATTACTGGAAATCAAACACCGCAATTCGGTAATTTACCATGTCCCTTTTTCAGTTAGTTTCATTTTCTTTTGGGTTTTTTCTTTTCTTTTTTTATTTTTTTTATTTTTTTGGTTTTATCTTGCCTCACGTCAAATTAACTTTAAACTCGTTTCGGGCTTGTCTAGTTGGTTTCCAGTGCTTTTGCACCATATCTTCCTAAACAAACAGAGAATCAAGACCTTTTTTTTTTTGGTATGCTGGGTTGAGTTTTTCCCCCATCTTTCTGAGTTTTGACTTTCATGCATGTCAATGCAGCTAAAAGAAGCTGCTTGGTTTTGGGACTTTTAAATGCAAATTTGGGTGCAACACGGTCAATCCATGGCAGTGGTATTCTACAAGTTACTTTTCTCCATTTCCTGTTTTTCCTTGTTTAGATCGATCTTTCTGGGCTGCATTACTGCTCTCTCTCTTTCTGTCTCTCATTTGATCCTTATCTTCTCGGTTTAGCTACTATGTCTGCTAGGGATTATTACGATATACTTGGGGTAAGCAGGAATGCTACAGCATCTGAAATAAAGAAAGCTTATTTTGGGGTAAGTGTTTTTAGGTGTCTTATGTAATTATCTTTATGTTAGCTTCCAGTGTGCATATGAATGAATATGTTGGTGTTACTTCAGAATTTTATCAATCGTTGATTCAAATTTTCTTGTTATTCTATAGCTTGCAAAAAAGCTCCATCCAGATGTAAACAAAAATGATCCTGAAGCTGAGAAAAAATTTCAAGAAGTTTCCAAGGCCTATGAGGTAAGTTATCATTTTGGATTGTAGCCTATGTGCTTGGTTAATATCCCTTGTGATGAAGGGAATCACAATTCTTTGCTTTATTACAGGTTTTAAAAGATGAGAACAAGCGTGCAGAATATGATCAGGTATGCTAAAATTTATTTATTTATTTATTCTTAGTCATTACATTAAGCAAAGCACAGTAGATGACATGTCATTTTCCTGCTCAAGCAATATGCTTGTTCTCGAATTAATATCTGCTAGTGAAGATTCTTTCTCCTAAACTGTTCATGAACAGTTATGTACAAAATACTTTTTTTTTTTTTCCTTTTTTTTTTTTTTTAATGTTGGCCTTAGTTATGTGCAAATTTATAGGTTGGCCATGAAGCATTTGAGCAGCAGCAAAGAGGCTTTAACGAGGAGGATTTTAATCCATTCAAGTTCAGCAACCTTCATGATGTAAATGCTTCTTTTAAGGATTTCTTGTTGGTTTTCATTACGTTCATTATTAATTAGTGAACTTAATGCTTCTTGCATCATTTTATCATTGTTAACATTTGGTTAAACTCGCTCTTTTTATGATGCTTAATTCTAAGAAGAGCAAGTTTTCGAGGATTTTATTGTCATGCCGACATGCCCTATCTTGTAGAAGAGACTAATAATTGTTTTGTGGAAATTCAGCAAATCTTAAGAGTGAGACAGGGGCAAGAATGGGAGTAAGGTAGTCAAAATAGATGTTTCTTTAGTTTTAGTGGAGGCGCTAGTTTGCTATTGTTAGCATTCCCTAATGAAAATACCTCTCATGGACTGTATCGCCATTGGATGATCAAATACTGTCAAGGGACATAGAGAAATGGGGTATATATGCTGCTATTCTCTTAGCATTACTGATATTTGAGGTGTCAGTGCCTGATAGTTGGTTGCTTATTGATGCTTGGTTACTGATATCTCTATTTGATCTGGGGCTCACAAGTCATGTTGTTAGCTCTGAGCATTATGATTTTATGTTCCTTGCATGCGAATATGGTTGCTGGAGGAATGAACGTGCCTATCCTTAGGATTCTTGGTGCTTTTTGTAGTTTCTTGTTTGTATTACTCTAATATGAAATTTTTATACGCATATTGGCCAGATATTCAACATTCAGGATATATTCAAAAATAGAATTGGCGGTGAAGATATCAAGGTTTTCATCAGTTTCTAACTTTTGTTGATGGTTATGGTATTGCGCTAGTTTATTTTTCTGACTTGTCACTTGTGGTTTACTATACTTTAGATTACAGTTGAACTATCATTTATGGAAGCTGTTCAGGGATGCACCAAAAAGGTGACATTTCAAGCTCCAGTGCTTTGTCAAGCTTGTGGTATGCCTTATCTTTCCTCTCAAACTATACTTCTATATACTTTTCTTTTTCACATGTCAGCTCTTTTTTCTTATCAAAATCTTCCATCTTTTGGATTTCTCTAGGCTCCGTTCTGTTGGTACTTTTCCTACTTGTTTTTAGCTTTTGGGAGCCAAAAATGTAAAAAGTTATGCAAAAGCAAAAAATGTTTTCGAAAGATTATAGATAAAATATGTAATTTTTTCGATAACTAAATATATAAGCCTTAATAATCTTATTTGATCTCAAGTTATTTTCTCCATTTTTCAGGTGGAGAAGGTGTTCCTCCTGGTGTAAAGCCTGAAAGATGCCGGTATTGTGGAGGCTCAGGCATGGTTAGTTTACTGGAGGAGAGTCATGCAAGCCCACATAATTGTAGAGATACTCCTAATAATGAACATTAGGGAATTTGTTTATCTCCTTGTTAACTCATGGTTTTGCTGCTGTCTCAGATATCTATCAACAAGGGCTTTATGAGTATTCGTTCTACTTGCCCTCATTGTGGTGGAACTGGTCAGTTTGTATCGGTATGATATGCGTCCACGTTATCTTACTTTTGATGAATCTCTTCTTATTTGGTTATGAACAGTTCGTTGTTGTTGCTTTATGTTTTTTTTTTTTTTTAATTGAGGTTTTTTAAATGTGATCATTTTCCTCATTATTAACGGAAGTAATTAATTTTCTCATGAATGTGGATTTTGTGGTGATTTTTTTATATTTTTCACTCTGAACAACGGCCTTGTGAGCAACTAATGTTGCTTGTTACTTCATGCGTTTATAGTGAAGAATTTGTGTTATATGATTTTAGTTTCTTCCAGTTTGAAATTAGAATTGCTATTTGAGATTCCTTACTTTTGCTGGCATCAGAAGCTTTGCAAGTCATGCAATGGAGCTAGGATAGTGAATGGACCAAAAACAGTCAAATTGGACATAATGCCAGGTACTTTGCAAAGCTAAAAGTCTATTGGGTGGTTGCTTTGCCAATGGTTTAATCTGTCATGTCCTGCTTGGTTATGTTGAGTTTCCTGTTCTTCTTACATTCACTTACGATGTGTGTTACTTTAAAAGCTGAAATCCCTATGCGGAACTGAACTTAAGGCATGGAAACTTGTATTCAATGAATAACTGACCAAAATATAACCCTATATAATGAGTAGTTGAGCAAAATATAAACTAGAGAAAATGATGCTATATCGATAATTATCTTCATGTATCGTTCACCTTTTCCATGCTTGTTGATTATAACAGTGTCTTGAACTAAAAATGACAAAAGTGGTGATGCTTTTTCAATGATTATTAAAGTTGTGTCCGGTATCCAATATCAAGGCATGGTTTTCTAGTATTGTATTTATCATAGGATTGACTCAAATTGATGTCCCATCTTCAGGAGTGGATAACAATGAGACATTGAAGGTTTATGGAAGTGGTGGAGCTGATCCCGACAGAAATCATCCTGGGGATCTTTATGTTACCATAAAGGTAACTTGTTCAGGGCCTGTCTGATTTCTTCACAGTTTGCACATCTTTTAAGGAAATTTTATTCTTAATCTCCATACACACTTGGTTAGAAAACTGAATAGAAGATGTTAAGTATATTTGGGTGAGTGTTTTTCTAAGTTTTTGTTAACAATGGTGAATGGCGGGTGAAGTTGGCAAAGGTGGTAGGGCTGGGCCAGGGTAATACTTGTAAAAGAGCAGTGAACTGATGAAGGAAACAGTGGCACACCAAAGATCTTGACTGAGAACAGTGACTGAATGTGACATAACAATAGTAAGCCTCATTGAATACCATTAAGGGATTTTGTTGGCAGAATCTGGTTATTTTTTATTGCTCGTGGGGATATTAAAGTTGTGAATATATGGTTTTATTGGTGGTAATGGGGCTACTACTCAAAGATTTGGTGGTTATAGAGGCTGTGTGCTGCTGGAGTTCGTTTCAGTGGAAGTAGTTAGTTGTGAAGCAAATTATAAATTCAAATTAGTCTACAATAATTAGTCCTCATTGCTTTTGTTTTTCATTACTTCTATGTAGGAATTTAATCGGTGAATGCTGTTTTTCTTCCATTGTACCTTAGTTTGCAAAATTCTTTCAAAATTGCAGAGGGTCCAACTCTTTACACTTGAGCCAAATTACCTTGCCCTTATGTTTGTTATTTGACTATACTTGGTCTTTACCCTTGTAGTTGGCAATGGCCTATTGTCTTTATTTTGTAATTTCTTAGTGATAATTTTTCAGTGTGTTGATTAATTATGTTTATATTTGCAGGTCCGGCAAGACCCAGTTTTTCGTAGAGAAGGTGCAGACATTCATGTCGATGCTGTTTTGAGTGTTTTTCAGGTAAGACTGGAATTGCATAATTTTCAAACAAACTATTAAAAGTTCATGTGTGGAGGTCTTGAGCAATGTCTTTGTTTCGTAGCTCAATAAATCCTTTGCCTTCCTTGGGTTGTTTCAGTCATTTAGATGTTCATATGGTGCAAACTATTATGTTAGCTTATGTCATTGTACATTCCTTTTATTAACAGATTGTTAAGCAAAAATCTAGGGTTATATCCGGCTGTTTGCTTCAGTATGCCTTTTTTATACATGATCTTGTTGAGACTGGTACTGGAGTTAATATTATTGTTTTCTTTTTACAGGCAATTTTGGGAGGAACCATCCAGGTTCCAACTCTTTCTGGTGATGTTGTGCTAAAGGTTTGTTGGAAATTGCATATGATTGATGTAAAACATAGAAACTGGCCTTTGATTATTTCTTGTTTGAAGTGAATGCTTATGTTGCCACTGATGTTATTTCCTATTTGCAGGTGCGCCCTGGCACTCAACCTGGCCAGAAGGTAGTTCTGAAGAATAAAGGTAAGAAAGACTAGAAAGGTGTTTCTTTTATTGGTCTAAGTGGTGTATATGGCGAACATTCCCATTTATTTTGCCTTTCTGGTTGTATATACTTCAATACTTATTTTCCCATTACATTTTATTTGGGGGAATTTTACTCTAAGTGTGGCCTGATTGGTTCATGGAATAAATGGTTACCCTCGGTAATGAAATTGGACTGAAAGATCTGGGAATAAGCTAAGTTTGATATCTTTCCTAGGTTGGTATCAACCAAAAAAAAAACCATTCATTCATTTGGTTCATTATAGGAATCTTACCTATGGCATTTTCTAAAATTGCTTTCATCATAAACATAAAAGGCAACATTTCGTAAAAATAAGTGTAATAATTTTTATTTTTTTTTTTGGAATGGAGTATTCAAAACACTGCTTTGAATATAGGATACATGCATCCACTGCTTGAGCCAATTGTTTTGGTGTACTTGTATTCATTTTTCATACGTCCAGAACTGTTTTTTTTATTTGAATGCATAAAATTATTTAGGTTTATATTTTCACATTTGACGCCCAAGGGTAAAAAAATTCTCCTTTTTGTTTGTATTTTAGTTGATTTTAACTCTGTTTTTTTAATTTCACTCATAAATAAATTGAGGACAATATTAGAGAAAGAAAACTTCAGTTCTAGACGATTCTGTCGTATTTCTAGAATTTGAAATCTATGGGTCATCCTTTTTATGTTCATGTAATCATGTTATGTGAATTCTTCTTCCCACCCATTTGAGTTTGTCTCGATGTTAGTTTGTTTTCTCTTTCGAGTTCAAACTGACAATTTCTTTATGTGCTTACAGGGATTAAAACAAGGAACTCTTACTCATTAGGTGACCAATACGTGCACTTCAATGTCAGTATCCCAAAGTAAGTCTCCTACATGGCGTACATTTCTAATGTTCTTCCTTGAAACAAAATGTATCTACATGCCATATATGATGCAGCTCTCATCTTCTTCTTTTGAGCATAGTCACATTTGCAGCAAATTGCTCCTTGATTTATGGATGCGAACTAGAATAAACTTATTAATGGTTGGAAACCATTTTGTACAGGAATCTGACCCCAAGACAACGTGAATTAATTGAAGAGTTTGCTAGAGAAGAGCAAGGTGAATATGATAAGCGTGCTGCTGCTGGGGCATCTGGCTGAAGGCGAGACCAGAATGACTTTATTTTTTTAAAGCAAATGCAAGGTTATTCTTGGTGACAGAAAAGAGGCACAGAAGATAAGAAATTGGATTATTAGTAATAACTCATGCTTTGGAAGTTTTATACGAGTAAATTTTAGAATGTATTGACTTTTTGTTGCTTGTGTATTGTATCAAGTTTTCCACTTACAGATGATATTGATTCATCATTTTGAGGCCAATGGTGATATTGTATTTATATAATATATGTAGGTATAATGACAAAATAATAGCTACACGATGCAGCTGTTGTCTTATGGCATATTTGACTGGTTTGCTGAATTTTTTTAAAGCATTGAAAAGCGCTGGTCGAAAATGTGCACCCTTGATTTGGCCAATCAAAGTTTAAAGATTTGTGAGTTAACCAATAGAATTGCAGTTATGAGTCACCTAATTTCTGTTTAAATTAAATAAAAAATGATTTAAAGGTGAATTGAAATTTTGGTTAGTCAAATTGTAAGGATTTTTCGAGTCATCCAATTTAATTTTTTCGTCATTGTTGTTTTATTTTTAATTAAGGTGTTATTTGATAAACTGAAAATTTTGCCAAAAAATTAAGTGCTGAATTCTATTGATGAACTTTATAAGGTATTGAATTTCAATTATAAAACCAGTATAGTATATTACTAAAAATTATTCGTTGAATATTGTTATATCTACGCATATGACGATCGTCGAGACGATAACAGTTTAACATGACGGTCGCCTCAATGATCACGGTTCTATTTGGGCGATAAAAGAATAGCGATCGTCTAACTACACCTGGCAGCGATTTGATCTCGCTGGCAGTAACTTAAATTTGAAGTTGACACCCTGACTGGCGGTCGACTAACTGAGCCGACCACTAGGCAACATATCCTGACACCTAGCTCGGCGATGGTCACATCATCACCAAATCACCTGACACAATGTCCCCAAACAAATCCTATAAAAGGGCAAGCACACTCACAAGTAAGCATCCCGACTCGAAAAAAACATAAAAACATCATTACATAAAGCACCCTTCTGACTTAATCATTGAAGAGGGCTCCCAGAGTATAAACTCCGGCGTCCTTCTAACTTTCTTTGTGTTGCAGGGTCCTGCTTGACCTTGGATTCTCGATAGCAAGACATCAACAATTGACGCCGTCTGTGGGAAAGCGATCATAAAAGACCATGGCCGACCGGAATGTCGATATACTACAAAACACCTCGTCACCTACCGAGGCAACAAACCGCACCGAAGTTCCGGCAATCCCAGCAATACCCAGCTCATCAAACATCCAAACACCCTACGTACCCGTCTCATTACCTTCATGGCTGTCTCACTCGCCATTAACATATTACCAAAATTTGTTGGGGTTGATCCCACCGCTGACCACCTCTACCCCACACCTAGGACAGGCCGCTGGCCCCAGCACCACGGCCTCAACGACCATTATCACAACAAATACCCTACACGCACCCTTTGACGTCTCATTACCCCCCTTTACTCAGTACAGTACATCCACACCGCCTAGCCAGCCAGATTACCATGTGCATTACCAAGCCCAATTCCAAGCCATCGCCAGTCAACTGGCCGCCATCCAACAATCTCAGATCCAGCTGGCACAACTAGTTAACTCCCAGACCAACCGCCAAAACAGACAACCTATTGACCGCCCAAACCAACAGACTGTGAACAATCCAAACTCTGACATGCAAGAGCGACATGTTATAACCGACCGACCAACCCGATCGATTGTAGTAGAAAGCTCTTGCTCTACCCCAAACCAACGGCAAACGATGCAAGGAGCCTCCCATCATACCAGTGGCCATCACCCGTCAAGATCGACTTCCGATCTCGCCCAACAGGTAGCGGCCTTGAAGCAAGAAATCAAGGATCTTCGAGAGCCACGCAGAGACAACTGGGAATGGCTATCAGAGGAACATAACCCCCTCTCGCCTTGCATCCGCCAGGTGCAGGTCTCTCAGAAAGTTAAACTCTCTCTAGACACTTATGAAGGTAAAATCGATCTCGCTGACCATCTGAACCATTTTTGTGCTTTCCACAACCTACGCAACGTGCCAGATGCCATCCAGTGTCGCATTTTCCCCACGATGCTCCGAGGGCCAGCACGAACCTGATGGTACTCCCTGAACCCAGGATCTTTGACCAATTTTGACCAACTAGGGAGACATTTTCTTGCCCACTTTAGTAGTTGCAGGACAGCCGCCAGAACGTCTGCCAGCTTAACGGCGATCAACCAAAATAATGATGAGATGATCCGCGATTACCTCAAGCGTTTCAACGCGGCCGCCCTGGAGGTTCGGGATCTAAATGACGAGTGGGCCATTCAAGCCTTCATGACTGGCGTCCGCCATAAGTACTTAAAATATGCCTTGATGGATGCCCAGCCTACGAAGCTATATCAGTTTTACGAAAAGGCACAGAAATACGCGAAAGCAGAAGAAATAGAAATCGCCAGTCGACGAACGGACAACTGGGACCTCGAGCAGAGGGTAGGTCGCGGGCCAAGGTCTAGTCGGTTTGCTGATCGTACGAATAACCGACCCCAGAAAGAAATACCAGCAGCCACTTCACAACGAAGCCCCACCAGGAAACGGACATGACCTGCCCCACACGTAAAATATGAATCCTATACACCTCTGACGGCTCACAGATCTCAAATCTTGAATGCCATAATGAGGGAAGGGCTTTTGGAGCGCCCGCCTCCAATAAGAAGCGATTGCAGTACGCGCGACCCCACAAAGCGATCTAATTTTCACAACGACATCAGGCATACCACTGAAGACTACTTTAGCTTAAAAAATGCCATCGAATCGCTAGTAAGGAAAAGAGCGAGTAAGCAGTTTGTGAAGAAGGAACTACACGCCAAAGATCGCACTCGATCCCCCAAGAGCGCAAGAAGACTACACCTAAATGGCCTGTTGCCAGAATCATCAATATGATCATCAGTCCAGCAGAAACTTAGGTGGTTAGCAAGTCAAAACGAAAGTCCCACCTCCGTTCGGTAATGGCGGTCGACGTAGCATCCAAGCGTGCTAAGCAAATGGACTGGGTGATCCGTTTTGATGATGACGATTTCCAGCTCCTGTCAGATCGCGGTAACGATCCCATCATGGTCTCCGCCACCATAGGAAATTATCAAGTCCATCGAATCCTTATTGATGACGGAAGTGCTGTGGAAATTCTGCACTAGGATGCATTCCATCGAATGGGCTTTGCAGCGGACGACCTAACCCCATCATCCCCAATATACAGATTCGCCAACCAACCAATACCTGTCAAAGGGACGATCACGCTTCCAGCAACCGTGGGTGACGGCGAACACACTGTGAACGCTTTGGTCGACTTCCTTGTTGTCGACCAGCCCTTCGCTTACAATGCCATTATTGGTCGACCATTGATGAAAAAATTTAAAATGGTCACCGCTGTCTACTGCCTGACGGTAAAATTCTCCACGCCCACGGGGATTGGATATATGCGTTTCGACCAGCGAACAGCACGACAATGCCACCTGTTGTCAATTGAAATAGCCATACGCCACCCAACCGCAGTCCTGGAAAGTAAGTCTGGACCAGCTGTTCATACTATTACCTTGGCACAACCAGAGGCAATCAACCTAGAACAACTAGACGCCAGAGACGATTTCCATGATCAAAAACCCCAGCCGGCCGAGGATACTGAAAAGATTCCCTTCTATGACTCGAATCCGGAGTTGACTACCAGCATTGGCTCTACTCTTGACGCTCAAGACAAAAACTTCCTCACCAAATTCCTTTGAAGGAACGCCGACGTGTTCGCCTAGTCCCCAGCCGACATGCCTGGCATCGATCCAACCGTTATCATGCACTCACTCCATGTTAACCCATGAGCGCTACCAGTCAAACAGAGGAAGCGCAAATTTACCCCTGAACGGCTCCATGCTATTCGAGAAGAGGTCGAAAAATTATTACACGCCAACTACGTCAGGGAGGTCCAATATCCCGACTGGCTCGCCAACGTCGTTATGGTCAAAAAGCCCTCAGGGAAGTGGCGAATGTGCGTGGACTTCACCGACTTGAATAAGGCCTGCCCCAAAGACAGCTACCCTCTTCCCAGCATTGATCGCCTAGTCGATGCATCCGCTGGGCACAAACTCCTAAGTTTTATGGATGCCTTCTCTGGGTACAACCAAATCAAAATGGATCCCTCCGACCAAGAAAAATGACGTTCATCATGGACGACGGTATCTTTTGCTATCAAGTCATGCCGTTCGGCTTAAAAAATACGGGTGCCATATATCAACGCTTGGTCAACAAGCTCTTCAAAGGGTAAATCAAGCGTTACAATGGAAATCTATGTGGATGACATGCTCGTCAAAAGCCCCTCTCTTCACCAACACCTCAGTGATCTTTCGGTAGCATTCGACATACTCCGTAAGTACAAAATGAAACTTAACCCCTTAAAATGTGCGTTTGGTGTATCCGCAAGGAAATTTTTGGGCTTCATGATCTCCTCCAGAGTCATTGAAGCTAATCCTGAAAAAATCAATGCAGTCCTGTAAATGGGCCCGCCTAAATCAACCAAAGAAGTGCAACGCTTGACGGAGCGAGTAGCGGCGCTCAACCGTTTCATCTCCAAATCTGCAAAAAAATGTTTACCATTTTTTCGATTGCTGCGGAAGGTGACTCGGTACCAATGGACTGAAGAGTGCCAACGGTCGTTCGACCAGCTCAAAGACTACCTAAGCATTCCCTCCTTACTCGCCAGTCCAAAGTTTGGTGAACCCCTTTTTGTCTATCTTGCCGCTTCAGAAGAAACCGTCGCCACTGTTTTAGTCCGAGAAGAACAGGGACATCAGTTTCCTGTCTACTATGTTAGCAAAGCACTACAGCCCAGAGAACTTCATTACAGCAAACCGAAAAAAATGGCTTTCGCACTCGTCATCACAACATGAAAGTTGAGACAATACTTCCAAGCACACCCAATCATTATCCTCACTGACCAGCCTCTTAAAGACGTCCTCACCAAAGTCGACTCTGCCGGACGACTTATCCGTTGGAGCATCGAGCTTAGCGAATTCGGGCTCACCTATTGTCCCCGTAAAACTATCAAAGCACAGACACTCACCGACTTCATTGCCGAGTGTACCTTTCTTCAGTCTTAGGACCACATCCTAGGACCAGTTCCGCCAGGCAATCATGCCAGCACCTTCACTGACCTACCCCCAAGCGTCAAACCCTGTGAATGGTAAATTTTTGTTGATGGATCTTCTGGCACGATAAAAGGTGGCGCCGGTGTACTACTACTCGACCCTGATGGACATGAATGGCATTACGGCCTCTCCTTGCAGTTTGCCACCTCTAACAACGCAGCTGAGTATGAATCTTTAATCATCGGCCTGCAATTAACTAAAACCTTGGGTGCCAATCATGTGGCCGCCCACATAGACTCTCAGCTCATTGCCAGCCAGGTGAATGGCCTCTACGATGTAAATGACGAGTTACTCGCCAAATACCATAAAGTTGTCATCTCCCTTTCTCAGTAATTTGCCCATATCACCATCAAACAGATACCCAGAGGGGACAACTCCAGGGACGACGTTCTGTCCAAACTAGCTAGCACCCTCGACATCTCCACCAGGGGCAAAGTCCTCCTCGAAAGCTTCTCAGAACCCAGTTACAACAAATCTGTCCATCACATTGCGACTGATATCGAGGAAAACTGGATGACACCAATTATTTCCTTTCTCAGAAATAACCACGCTCCCATCGACCCGGTCCAGAAAAGATGATTGGAAAAACGAGCGTCCAGGTACACACTTTTTGACAACCTTTTATACAAGAACTCCTTCACTCTTCCATTACTGAGATGCCTTAACCCCTTCAAAGCAACTTACGTTTTGAAAGAGATACACGAAGGCGTTTGCGGGAACCATATGGGTGGGTGATTGCTAGCCCTCAAAGCCTTACGACAGGGTTTCTTCTGGCCTACCATGAAAAAAGATGCTGTTACCCTTGTCAAAAAGTGCAACAAATGCCAACGTTTCGCTCCCATTCCCAGACAACCAGCCGAAGTCCTTAAACAGATCTTCAGTCCTTGGCTATTTTGTGTCTGGGGCATCGATATATTGGGCCAATTCCCTCTGACGATCGCTCAACGAAAATTTCTGCTGGTTGCCTGTGATTACTTCACCAAATGAGTTGAAGCAGAGCCAATCGCCACCATCACAGCCCGAAATATGGAAAGTTTCATTTGGCGTTATATACTTTGTCGATTTGGCGTTCCCTATGTCATTATAGC
>JBBYHK010000022.1:3354134-3366507 GCA_038382065.1 Adansonia grandidieri
ATATATATATATATATATAAAGGAATATGAATATTAGAGGGTATAAGTGTAAACTCAGTCATAAAATCAAATACTAATAAAAAGCAAAAATCATTATGTAGGGATATGAATGTTAAGAGTTTCTCTATTTTGTGCTCTCGACTTGGAGAATCTAAGTATCGATCCATCAGGTATTCTAAACAGCATAACTCCAACGCACCAGATCGATCAGAAACGCATGCAAATTGTGAACTGGAAGTAGCTTCTATTAAGTCATTGATTTCATCTCCTGCACAACGACATCATCAATATTCACATTCTGTTAATGACTTCTATATATATATATATATGCTGGTTCTTTGGCATGTGAGACGCACGTAAATTATTTAAAATATAAAATTATAAATTATTAGAAAAAATTTATTAATAAATTTTTTCATTAATTAATTTGATGTAATAATTTTAAAAACATATAATTAAAATTTTTTAAATTATTATATTTTTAATATAAATATATTATTTCCATTAGATATTATAAAATTAATATTATAAAGATATATAATTTCTATACTTAATAAGAAGTTATAAAAATTTTTACAATTATAATTATAAAATTTACTGTTATCTTCAAATATTTATTACCATATTAACAATTATTTATTTTTAAGTTACAGGTCATTTATTATTATTTTAATCATAATATTTTTAACTCATTTATTGTAAATTATTTTTTTTTATGTAATGAGATGTTTATGCTATTAATCTGTTGTTATTATATTATCATTTACTATTATATTATATATCATATACTAAAATTGGATACATAATAATTATAGTTTGTCGCTTTTCAACAACTTAAATTTACGAAATGAGTAACTTTAAAATGCATGATTATTTTTCGTGCTTTGTTTACTATTTAGTAATTAAAATATAATTTGTCAGTTATTTTTACAAAAAATAAAAAATTTTAATAATTTAATATTATTAAAATAATAATTATAGAATTACAAAATATCAAAATGTTTGTAAAATTAGTAATCTTGGTTTGTAAAATTAGTAACATCAAAATGTTTTCTTTTTTAGTAACATTAATCTAATATTTAGCTATCTTCATTTTGTTTAAAATAATACAACAATTACGATAGCTAAATATATCAAAACTAATTTAATTATATACAATAATGTGGTTCATATTCCTCAATACAAATATACAAGAACATTTTTAATTAAAATCAAATTTATAATTTTTTAAACTATTGACTTTGTTCTTGTAAAATCTCTTAAACACTAAATATTTCAAAATAAAAAAGAAATAACAATATAATGAAATTAATTAATTTGAGTTCACTATTTATACACATGTTAGTAATAATAAAGGTAAAAAAATAAAAATTAAAGAATAAATAGAAAATGAATTAATTTGTTTTTATTTATAAATAAGAAAATTAAATTCTTTATATAGAAATTAGAAAAAAATCAGTTTTATATTTTTCATATCATATTTCTTAAAATGAAAATTTATTTAGATATTAATTTAATTATGAGTTAATCCTCTAAATTGAAATAATCATTAAACTTAAGATTAGAACTAAATTTTGGGGTTCTCAATATGATGATATTTTTAATTGAAATATAAAAATTATTTACTATTTTGTTACTTATCAACTATTTACTACTAAATATTTTATCAATGATCCACTTTTATATTAATCATCATTTACTAATATATTATTAATAATTATACACAATCTTATCATTCATTTACTAATATATTATCAAACATTTTTTTACGTGTTATTAATCATTTAATACTATGCTATTGAACATATACTATTATGTAACTAATCTTTTTCTACTATTATATTCATCATTTAATAATTACTTAAATTTTTTTATAAAAATTTTATTTTAAAAAAATTCACTCTAAAAGTAATCAACTTATTACTACAAACTGATACTATATACGAATTCACTAAATATTTATTATAATAACTTTTTAGTAACTTTAGTATGCAAAAGTAGTAAGTAATATATAACATTTATCATAACTTTTATCCATCATTTAAAAAAAAATTTATGTATTTTTTTTGAAACAGCTCTATAAAAATTAATTAATTATAACGATATTGAAATATAATATACTTATTTATTAAAATAATGATAGTTCTATAAAATTTTCAATAACTTAACATGCAAATTATTTTTAATAATTTTTATCTATTATATAGTAATAATGGACAGACATGCCTTTGTCACTAAATTCTATAAAAAAAGTTATGAGCAAAATTTAGTAATTTCATATTACTAAACTTTTAGTAGTTTTATAATTTTTCAATAACTTTGATATGCTAAATTAATAATCTAAAATTATTTAAATTATTTCCATAACTTATAACTAACCTTAAAATGTGTAATTATTTTTAATAACCTTTATACGCTATGATAGTATTTCGCCTATAACTTTATAGATGACATGAAAAAAAATTAGTAGTTAAGGTTGCTAAAATAGTAAATAAAAGCTTCTAATAGATTCAATAGCTTTATTATTATTTTTATTCAATAGCTTTGTAATTTTTTTAGTATCCATAGTTTATAATATCAGTAATATTTAATTGTTTTATATTTTTCATAATATTTATTTATTATATAGTAATATCATACGTTTTTTATCAAAATTTTTTTAAAAAAATTAGTAATTTAGAGTTATTGAAATTATTAGATACTTAGTTATTAAAATAACATATATTTTATAATTTTTCAACAGCATTCATTTAGAAAATATTGACTTCAAATCCGTAATTGTTTTATATAGCATTTATTTACTATTTAGTAATTATCGATATACTTTATCATTTTTTATCAAAAACTTGATCAAAATAAATAAAAAAAGTTAATATAAAATAATAAATATAGAGTTATATCATAAATTTATAGTGTATTTAATAACTTTGATCTGTACAATTAGTAACCTTAAAAAGTTTTTATAATATTTATCTAATATTTCATAGTCTCAAACATGTTTAAAATTATGCAACAATTAAAAAAGTTAAATGTAATGAAAACTATACTCAATCAGTAATTCACAATAATTGTGGGTATCATATTTTTAATACAAATAAGCGTAAGAGCATTTTTAATTAAAATAATTTAATTTTTATTTTTTAATATTATTATTTCTTAAAACTATTAATTTTCTTCTTGTAAAGGTATCTTACATACTAAATATTTCAAAAAAAATAAATAATAATAAAACACAATTAATTAACTCGAGTTTACTATGAATGCACATCTTAGAAATAACAAAAATAACAAATTTAAACAAAAACTGAAGAATAAAAGGTAAAATATACATACACATTTATTTAATAATACATATAATCTAAATCTAAATATAAATGTTAATATAAAAATGAGTCTTTGATATAGGAATTTGAAAAGTATCAATATCAGATTTCTCATATTTGAATAACAATTCAAGCTTATAAGAAATTATATTTTATAAAACAAAATTTTATTCAAATATTACTAGTGATAAGTGGAATCGTACAAAGCAATTTTAAAATTTATAGCCAAAGAAATCAAATGTTATTGTTGTTGTTGATGTAACAATGGAGATCCTATGAAGCTACTTGTAAAACAGCAAAGGTGAAAGAGGCTTGGAGTTGGACTCTGGGGACACTCTCATGCTTAAGTCAGTAAAGGATATTATGAATGAATAACGAAGAGAGATCGAAGGAATTCTAATAGCTCATACCCAAAAGTGCTGATGCTACCTCTTTATATAGGCCTTGATAGGAGCTCTACTTAATCTGAAACTTTGGGCGAGTAGAAGTTATATAACAATCAAGCTTATCGCCTTAATGAGATTTGAAATTATCCAACCATCTTTCAATGCTTATTTTTTCAATAGATCACACTTAATGACGGAGTTGGTGAGGGGATATAACAATCATCAAACACATATATAAGGTAATATATGTATGTATATATGTGTGTGTATATGTGTTATGAAAATCAAGCATATAATATTAAGGTAATTCATATATTGCTCTCAAGAATTTTCATAGCTTAATTTTGTATAAACTTTAATTAATTTAAATAAATAAAATAAATATATGTTTAAAAGCTTATGAGTCATTTGTAGCCAATAAAAATATAAAAACAAATGATGTTCATTTGATTTATACATCGATGTATACCTAAAAATAATTTTAATTGTAAGCTGTAAAAAAAAGAGTTTAAATGTATATGGCTGACTTTTGCAAAATAAAAAGTTGCATATTATAAATGAATTTATTGTCATAATTTTATTTGAAGATAGCATGCTTTAGTGTTAATAACATATATAAATAAATTTTTTAATATATTTAATATATTTTGCTAGGTAAATAAGGGGACTATAATTAATTATTCATAATTTTATAAGGTTTTTGAAACTTATAATACTCGTTAATTTACATTAGCTATCTTATCTCCTTATGATTACGATTTAAAGTAAACAACATATTTTAATTAAAATAGTTTATTTTTATGTGGACTTTATTTTAAAATATTTTGCTGGTCTAAATAAATTAATGAAAATTACATTTTTAAATATGATAATTTTATTAATTTAACTCATTATTCATAATTTATAGGGTCTTTGAAACTTAATGATCTATTAATTTTAAAATAGTCAATGTTTCATTAAAATAGTTTAATTTTAAGTAAACTTTTTTTTAATATTTAATTGATTTATATTTAAAGAAATTAAAAAAAAAACTACATATTTAAACAAGGACAGTTTATTAATTTTAAATTCATTTAAATTAGTTGGACTCTATTTTTAAATATATATTAGTTTAAAATTTAAATAAATTAATAAAATTACATATTAAATAGAAAGATTTATTAATTTTGAATTATATTAATATCATATCAACTCTATTTTTAAATATTTATTAATTTAAATTTAAATAGATAAATCAATAAAATTACACATTTAAATAAAATAACTTTTTTAATTTTAAAATTTTAAAGGATGTTTTTATCAATCACTTTCAATTTTTTAAAGTTTACACTTATATATATATATATATATATATCCCTCAGCTTGGAGTTCCTTTCATGGCCGGCACGTACCACTAGTAATGTGATCGCAAATCAAGTCCTCCCAAAGCACTTCGAGAAGGTTCCACTTTCCAGTATTAACATGGTATCGGCACCTACTGAAGAATGTAGAAGGGAGAAGCTAGCTAAGGGAATGGCATATATATTGGGTGTCAGTATAAGCAGAATTGAACGCGTGGAAACCATAATATAAGCATGAAAGCGAAAGGAAAAAATTGCAGAATGCAGATGTAGTGGCTAGGAATTATACACAGTATTTTCAAGAATGGAGCCGGCAAGGAATGTGATGGATGAAAGCTATGTTTACATATATATATATATATAGCTCCTGGGCCACAAATATAGAGTAAAAGTAACTCAAGTGAAGTAAAAGAAATGTACCCGTTGGAATGCTCTAGGCTGATGTTGAGAATTTTCTCGTTTTTTCCACCATTCTGCCTTTCATTTTAATAATTTTAACCTTACCTCATCCTCACTTGTAGCATCTCAGCTGCTTGTGCGAGAAACAAAGCAAACATGATCCATATATAGGCGTAAATGTCTATTTTTTATCAATAATATATGATACAGAGACTTTGGTAAAGGTATTTTAGTATAGATATTTCGATACAGATATTTAAAAAAAATATTTTGACACAGATATTTTGACATAGGATACAGTTATTTTGGCGCAAATATTTTGATAGAAGTACTTTCGCATAGCACTTTTGGTAGCAACGCTTCTTTGTAGTAGTATTATTTGGTATGACAAGTGTCACATAATAACTGTCGAATTAACTTCAGCGGTTGACAGAATTTTTGGGTTTTCTCCATACTTAAAGATGTGTTAGAAAGCATGGCTTGAAAGGTTCAGATATAAAAACTGTTAAGAAACTCACTTTTAATCTTTTACTAGAATACAAGTGCTTCCTTTTCCCGTTGAATAGATACTCTTAAATGTGTTATTATATAACTATATTCATCGCTCGTTATCAAAACACTTCTCAAAATGTAAATTTCAATAACTCTAGTCTGATCCACTTTAGTAGCAACCTCCCACTCTCTTTCTCACTACCCATATCTATGTGAGTAGTCCTTTGATAATTTTCCACTGCACTTGGTACCTTTTTTAGGGAGATTATAAATAGAAGTTTGGAAGTTTTATTTAAATTTTTTGATATTCTGATTAACTTTTGACTTTTTAAAAATTCTTTATAATCTTTACTTATAAAACTTATAACCACCAAATCATCACCGCCCTTAGTCATTTACACCCTTCATCACAATCCCCTACAACCCCATTTGTTTTCAAAGGTTTGCTCCAATCTTCCTCTCCATCATCTTTTTATCTCATTCAGATTTTCTGATTTATGGTATTTCTTCACCCAATAAAAAAAACCCTTTACAATAACAGATTAATTGAACTGATAAAAAATAAAAAGGAGTTATGAAAATGACAATAATATCTCGTTCATGTCTTATATATATATATAATATGCATAGACATATATAAAATGGATGTATATGTATCTGCAAAACAGTTTGGAAATCTAGTTAGATTTGGGTGTGGGATTTAGTTTGTGATTATTATTATTATTATTATTATTATTATTATTATTATTCGTTTGACCATAGACCACATTCTATGACCACAATTTAATTAATTAGTAAACTAATATTCCCAAGATTCCACGTATCTGTGTGCATATTTAGAGATCAAGTCAAGCATATCTGCCCGCTGACCCTTTTGAGTCTCCTTTCCTTTCCAAGTCCCAGAATAATTATTGCCACTTCCTAACGCAACTTCCTTCAAAACAATAACTGTATCATAATAAAATCACCGTTTGTTTTTTTTTTTTTTTTTTTGCCCTTTTTCATCCTCTCCTTTAATTAAACCACTAATAAAAGCTACGATATTTACATGTTTATAATATTAAAAAAAGTACATGACAAAGGTTAATTTCTCTTGATCCATACATTAGGTTTTTTTTCTTTTTTTAAATAACAGAATCCAAATTCAGTTTTTAAAATTTAAAACAAAAAATTCATACACTTATCCATCATTTAAAAGTTTTTACATATAAATTACTAAATAAGTTGATACTATCTTCTGTTGATCATGACCCTAATATAAGTTCAAACCTAAACAAATGAATATATTTATATTTCTTTTAAACACATATAGATGGTATATTAATACTTCACATACTAACAATATAATCGGATATTCACAATTCACTAGTTTATCAGGGAACACCTGTTAATTTTTATTTATCATTGATCACTAAATTTGATAAGAAGATGATAACTAAAAAAAACAATTTAAATAAATTCTTATATGATAGCCATTAGATAAAATGTATAAAGATACCCGTAAATAAAGTAGATAATGTATAATATAATAATGCAAGTGAAGGTGACAGTTGAGGACGGACCTCCTGCATGGAGAACGGAGATTGATTGCAACAGGAAGGAGTAGGACTAGGAGAAGGGGAGATAATATGCCCCACCCCAAAAAACCATGATTGGAACTCACTGCTCAAATCCAAATCTGACGTCATAAGTATTATTATCATTATTCAGAGGACAATAAAAAGAAAGGAAAAGAGAAGAGAAAATTTATTTATTCAGTTGCTACTTGCTCTCTGGATCGATGAAAACGATGTGCTGCTTATCTTTGGATGGGTTTGCTTTGCCACTCAACATCATTAGGTTCAAGGAATACGAAAGCCCACCGTCACTGCATACATATATATATATATATATATCATAATATCATACGTAAGTGATTCTATTTACTATATAATATATATATATATTAAAATTTGAAAGAAAACAAAAATCAGACTTCTAGCTAATTTTGAATTTGCAAGCCTTATACATTTCCCATTCTTTAGACCTAATTCCTAGCTGTAATCCCATGGTTAATTAATTAATTAATAATGTACTTGTCATCACTTATATTAATTACATGCAAGCATAGCATTCATAAAAACTAAAGAGCGATGCCTATGCATACACCATCATGATTCATGACCGATTTGAGGCCTCTTAATTATAGCTAGGGAAGACCATCTGCTGGGTTTCCCGGCCTTTACCTTCCCCGTTTTCCATTTCTTTAATCCTATCCAACAATAGGATCAATTGAAGCTCATTGCAAGCGAAGAAAATGGACAAAAACTTGCGGTTTCAGAAGCACTGTAATCCACCTAGCTAGTTTTCTTCACCGAAAAGGACTTTCAGAATGGTCCTAACCACATCATACACACACAATGGTTGAAGCACCTCCACTCTTAATTTGCTAAACTATTATAAAGAATAACCTTGCAGGTCAGTTTTTGGGCCCTACAATTATTGTCTTCTTACTTGATATCTGTCTAGCAAACTATCAATTCAAATCCATCCAGGGACCCTTCCTAGAAAAGTACTTTTAGTCCGACAATTTTTAACCGAGGATGAAGATGAGTAATATAAGAAATTCAAAACCCATTAATGGTTTAAAATTTTGGACAGATGTGATTCCTCTATCATATGAATGCCCTACATGGCAAGAAACCTAACAATCAATAAATAATAGCAGGTGAAGGTGTAGCTTAAATTAATAAACTTACCGTCGTTTAACTAGCAAGTAGCAACTTTGTTTTTCCATCACGAATTACGACTTGCATGAAGAAGACATGCAACAAACGATGGAGGCTTTTAAATGGAAGGATGAGATGGGATGAATGACCGAGAAAGTGGATACTGAAAGCCAGCCAAAACAGTTATTTACCTTGGCAAAAAACTCCAAAATCTTGCAAACAATGGGACAGTGACAGGATTCTTCAACTTAGCAGACAACTTCAAGGGTTAGCAGAAGGAAATTGTGGCAGAAAATAGACCTCTCAATGCGGACCAAGGCAAGGATGAAATAGACAGCTAGCTAGCTAGCTTCTATGAGCTTCAAAGCAATTATAGCACTTTGTAATCAACCTGAACCCCTAGCTTTTACAACAACTTTCAAGTTAATGTAAATACAAAGCTGAACGTAGATAAGCTTGCTATGTCCAGAGAGGCCAATATAAGCCTCAGTAAGTAGCCCACAGAGTACCTAGTATGACAGAGGTGAAAAACACTTGGCAAGCTCCCAACTTCGACCTTTTATATAAATAATATAATTTTTTATTTTTAGATATAAATCACTTTTAAGTTAATTTTTGAAATGTGTTTATTTTTAATATTCATCGAAAAATTGTCAACAGTATTGGTGAGGTCCGAACATGTACTGGAAACTCACCCCTGCACAGGGTGAGTTCCCAGCATATATAAGAGAACTCGCCCCCTCTCTTCACCATTTTTTGTGCTTAGGTAGTGAGTTCCCAATAAATTTATTTTTTTCCCGATCATGATATTTTTTTCATCTTTCTAAGATTGTGATTATTTTCATCTTGCTATAATAAGATTACGGTTTTGATTTTTTTAAATTATAGTTAAATATAATATAACTTTAAGTTTATATTTGAATAAATATTATAAAATTTTAATTTTTGATATGATGGTAATGATATACGCTGATAATTTAGGGTTACTACGAGTTTTCGATATGTTGTGTGAGTATATTGAATTTAGTATAAATATAAACATACTAACATTTGAAAATTGAATAAAAAATTTAAACAACTTTGATTTATATTTAAGTATAAGATTTTACATTAACAAATCATTTACTAGCATTATCGTTGATTCGAACTCTCCCCCAAGGTGCCGGATTTATAAGGACATTTGTTATGGCTATGGCCTTCATTCCTGCTTAATTCATAACGCTTTGGTTGGCGTATTTCATTATAAATACGACTTGATTTTAATCGACCTTTTGGATCCATTTTACATTTTTTGATAGGACATAGTTGTGGACCATTATATTCCGGCCAATAATCTTCATGCCCGATGGGTTGAAACTCATGTCGATAGACATTGGATATAATCTCCAGTCTATAAACATTCTCTACATATAGCATGCAATCTATAAAAACATGAGCACAAGCAGCAACAGCGTGTGAACAGGGGTACCTTTGTGCTTGAAACTTTCCAAAATCACGTCACCTCTCATTAAGATTGACTTTTAGTTCGAAGCCACAACTCTTTCCTGTGGGTTTTCGAACTCTTTAACTAGAAAAAATTGATTTGCTCGCATAAACTGATGAATAAGGTGAGAGTTAGCTTTCCTTCGATTTTCTCGTATGGCATCAATGACTGTTTCACAGTATGTGTGGCCTACCTCCATCATTGCTATCTGTTTGTTTCCTATCTTAACAAATAGTTCAACCAACCTAAAATACATTGCTTGGACTAAAGCGGTTATGGGAAGATGATGAGTTCCCTTCAACACTGAATTTATACATTCGGCTCGGTTCATTGTCATATGTGCAAAGCATCTTCCTTCATTATATGATTGAGCCTACTTCTCCCTTAGGATCCTATCGATCCAATTGGCTGCTTCTGCATTTTTTGCATGAAGATTTTCATAGTAGCACTGAAAATAAGGTCGCCTCAACTCATACGCTATTAAAATCATATGTTCATTTACGAAGTTGTAAACAAATTGTTAATAAAAATGAAAATTGAGAGGGTTCTAAAAGATTAAATAACCATAATTGCGAATACATACACATGTTAACAACCTGACAACGCAAGTCCTTATTATTAAACCTTCTTATGATATTAGCTGCTATATGTCGAATGCAATATACAGAATATGCACATGGAGGTTTGCATGCACTACTTGAGTCTCTGATGACAGATTTGATGGATTCATGTCGATCAAAAATTAAGCAAATACCAGGTTGTGTAATAACATATCTACGTCAATTGTGGAGAAAAAATGACCATGTCTCATTTGTCTCACCCTCCACAATTACAAAGGCAATTGGTACAATGTTTCGATTGACTTCTTGTGCAATAGCTAACAACAATGTTCCTTGGTATTTTTCATATAAGAATGTACCATCTATTTGCATAATAGGCTTACAAAAAGGAGGCTGCAAGACTTAAAAGTCCAAAAAATTTGATGAAAAATACACTTACCTGGCACCATTAGTTGGCTATTGTATGCATATACGGTTTGTAATTCCACTATTGTGCCAGGAACAAAATTTTGCATACACCTAAGCATTTTGGCAGATCATTTTAGGATTTATCCCAATTGTCAAACAGTCGAATAATTGCCTTCTATTTTGCTATCCATGCTTTCTTATAGGAGATCATGCATCTATATCTATTCTATATCTTTGCGACCAAAACTGAAATAGAAATGATCAGATTTTCTTGGACTAAAGATAAAATGCTTAAGCAAATCATGGTAAATTCGTCTAGGTAATCTACAGAGTTTTTTATATTATAATGCTTAATAGCTAAAAGCACCACCTCTTTCGTAGCAAACTATATCCCAACCACCTATGTCATGCGTGCATTTAGTTACGACTCGACAAAGTTCTCTATATAAGAATCCTAAGTAGGTTGAACCCCAACTATAATTTTCAGCCTCCCTAAAATCTTGCTAAATTGGAACATAATTAAATGAACCTGATTGCTAGATTTATCGAACATTAATATTTCTTCAATCAGATGTAAAATATAGGCTCTAACGGCACATTCTATATCTCATATGGTTGAATTTTCTAGGAGTATAACGAAAGTTCTTTCCAACCAAACTATTTTAAGCTTTGACCCTTCTAAATAGTTATCTAGAGGGATCTCACTTAATAATTCAAGGCATACCTCACCCCATTCCAAGAGGCTTCCCTCTGTTACTGCCTTTCCATCAACTGACAGTCCTAACTGAAGTGCAACATCTTCTAAGGTGATCGTGCATTCACCGTATGGAAGATGAAATGTATGTGTTTTGGTTCTCTATCGTTCAATCAAAGCTTTTATTAGTCTAGGCACATATTGTGGGGTTCTCACTAAAGCTGTATAGTAAAATCCAGATGACCTTAAATAATCTACAATATATGCATTTGATTCTTCCAAAGCAAATTTATGCAGTCCAAACTCCCGATTATAATCCGATTCAAAAAGTAATTAATTTGTACTTATAATATTCAAAATTCGTAATATTTAAAGATTTGATTAATAAAATTTTATTACCTCAAATAATACCCTTGACGATATATGAATTTCCTAAAATCTCAATGATGATGATGATGATGATGATGAAGCCATTATATTAATCGAAAATATGCCTATAAAAAAGTTAAAATTCTTTTAACATTAAAATAGCTTATTTATCAAGCTAAATCAACTTTTACAACAAAAAACCTTAATTACA
>JBBYHK010000022.1:3376558-3391003 GCA_038382065.1 Adansonia grandidieri
TATTATTATTATTATTATTAAGTTAGTGTGTTAAATTGTTATACAAAGTTGTTTAAGCTTTTTTCTTCACTTTTTAAGCAAGGGTTGAATATTTGCAATAAATTAGTGGGTAACATTAAATTAAAATAACTTTCATCCCAAGGACAATGCGACCATGGTTTTTAACGTTGTTGCCTTAAGACTCTGAAGAACAAATGCTTATTTTTTTGGTTATTTAATTTGCTTTATTAGTCAAAATATTAAAATTAATAACCATATATATAAAGTTAATCTTCCAAATAATTCCCTCATAAGCCAAACATATATATCATACCATTAGCCTTAATAATTGATGATTAGAGATTAAATAATAAAATTTTACAGATCTTATAGCAATATTGGCCGGCCTAACTCTTACTTTGTTTAAAATATAAATCCTAAGTAACTACTAACTAGACCTTGAATGTAAGTGTAAGTAGCGAGCAAGGTTGCAACCATGGATGAAGAGCCCATCGATCAAGCATTTAACAAACATGGACTTTATTTATTTCTATTAGATTTAGCTTTATTAATTAAGATTTGTTTCGGGAATTTTTAATTCGCGGGAGGAAAGCTAAAGAAGAAGATTAATTCGAGAGTAAAGGAGATCTTTTAGAAAGTAACAAATAGCAAAAGGATACCGTTAGATTATGGAACATATTTTGATGCTTAAATCAATGGATATTTAAGAAAAAGGAAGAAAAAAAATTATAAAAAGTAAAAAAAAAAAAAAGAAAAAACATTGGTAGATGGACAATTGACTTTAGAGTTCAAGACTCTTAGCTCACGTCATTTAGATACGAGAGATAGACTTTTGTATAGCTGATAATGATTAAAGTTATCTTCCTTTAATTAATAAATTTATTTGCATAACAATCGAATTTTACTAATTATTACGTTCATGCAATTTTACAAATAGCTAATTTTTTTTTTAATTGTATATTTTGTTTCAATGCATTCCTTCATAATTAATTTAAAATAATCACAATTCAATAGATTAAGTAATATATTAGTATTAAAGGTATGATCTCAGGATTAAGCACGTATATACTAGATTATTTGATGATCATGAATTATTACAAATTAAATTAACCACTATGGTATTTGCTTTGGGAATGCAATAATATTAGTTATTTTGCTCAAAACAAATGTGTATCCTAATCTTCTTTTATCAACACTTTTGTAGGTCACATGAAAGTGCTATATAGTATAGTTGTGCTATTTTTATGAAAAACAGATTGAAATAAATGCCAACACTTGGTTTTTTGTCATAGTTGGGTAGATCTCAACATCAAAAGTGGTCGATTATTGCATGTTAATAATTAAAGGAAGCCTGACCTGGATTTTTATTAGTAATTTTTTTTCCTTTGAGAAAACCAGCGATACCATATGCTAAAATGCAAGAAAATTCGACCCATATTAACCATAATATAAAATTATCTCAAGGATTTCATCGAGAGTTGTTTTGTTTTTCCTTTTTCTTCACATAGAGGAACACTTGGGAGCTGCATATACAACAAATTAATTAAATTAAACAATAAAAATTTGATAAATTAAAGAATTAGTAATAGTTATAATGGCGAGAATGACAAATTTGTGTCTTTAATTTGATGATTTAACTGGTACTACGAATTTTTATACCCTTCATTCATCCTATCAAGCCTAGGGTCCAAGATGAAGCAAAGCCTGTAAAATCCATCACTATGAAAGCTGTCCACGTGGCTCTAGAAGATAGGCACCATCGGCTCAGACAAGACTTTATTCAATAACGAAAATCAATTAAATGAATGAAACAAAGTAAAGTGAATAAATTTTGATTTTAAATTGTTTGAAAGTTCATGTGTCACGTATAAAATTGTTAATTTTTGTGAAATATTTTGGATCATTTAGGAGGTTAATTAAGAATTTGATCAACTTTTTAATTAATTATTTTAAGTTATTAGACGGCTCAAGTATGGGGTAAGGAAGAAAGCAAAAGAGTAGCACTTTCAATCATCAGCAATGTCAAGCATTTCATTCAATGCCTCCCATTTGTAAACCACGAAGCCATAAAAGCTGTTTCCTTTATCAACATAATTTTCAAATTTCTCCGTAACTATCCCTTTGAAATATATCCCTTTGAAATATATATATATATATATATCTTCGTGTCGTATTCAATCTAAATTGCTAGACAAATAAATCTTTATGTTTTCGTTTTCTTAAGGAATTATGACAAGGCAACAAAGGTGAAAAGCAAACCCCAGATCCAACTAACCCTTTGAGGCTGAATTTATTTCAGAGAGAGAATACAGAAAGAAAGAGACTTGACAGATCAAAATATTAAAAATAAAAAAATAAAATAAAACATCTCCGATATCTCGTTTGTCAAGAGAATTAACTGTACTCCTCTCTGGCTTGCACCTTAGCCTTAATTAATGTCTGTTTCATCATTATAATTATTTCAACTGTCACACAAAGAGAAATCACTTCACAGATTTTTACAGCTTTGTTTGAGATTGCAATAAAAGGTCCCATCTGCTTCACAACCAGCTTCCCACATCTATCCCCCTCCCCTTTTTTTTTTTTCTAATCTTCTTCACTTTTTTCAACCTTCTCTTTTACTATATTTGATTCATTGTTTGCAACTTCGGTATTACTCGTTTTTCTTTTTTGTTGGTATCAAAGACATAAGCTTTGTATTTCAGGCAAGATGACACCTCCGGGTTCAGTGTCTGGTAACCAAGATAATGAAGATACAAAGAAGAAGAAAGAAGGAAAGACGCAACAAAAAGTTCCATTGTTGAAGCTGTTTTCGTTTGCTGACTTTTACGACTGTGTTCTCATGGCTTTGGGATCCCTTGGTGCATGCGTGCATGGTGCTTCGGTGCCCGTGTTCTTTATTTTCTTTGGAAAATTGATAAACGTTATAGGAATGGCTTATCTCTTCCCCAAAGAAGCTTCTCACAAAGTTGCAAAGGTAGTATGAATCACTTCTGTCTTTTTCTTAAAAAAAAAGAAAAGGAAAACATCTTACGTTTTTGTTTGATTAAACTTTTGGTTATTTGACATTTTTAAGTTAATCTATAACCGACAAACTAAATCTCTTTCTTGCAGTACTCATTGGATTTTGTATATCTCAGTGTGGCTATTTTATTTTCGTCTTGGATAGGTAAGTGACAATTAATGTCTTAGCCTCACGTGAAAACTTAATCAATTAATCAAATTTTGACTTTTGATTATAAATTTGATGATATATATATATATATATATAAAATTACAACTTGAATATGAATTATATATAGAGGTGGCTTGTTGGATGCATAGCGGGGAGCGACAGGCAGCAAAAATGAGGATGGCATATCTAAAGTCTATGCTAAATCAGGATATAAGTTTATTCGACACCGAAGCTTCAACTGGAGAAGTCATATCTGCAATTACAAGTGACATCATTGTTGTCCAGGATGCACTTTCTGAGAAGGTAAACTTCATTTCACTCTTACACTAGAATATGAAATTAAAAATTAAAACCCGTAATACAATTTCTTCGGCTTCTTCACTTAAATTAATTAACTTCAAAATCCTTAATGTTAAAATTAAATAAAATAAGGGAAATTAACGTAAGAGCAAGCAGGATCAGATTAAACTTATGACGTAAAAAAAAAAAAAAACAGCATGAAAAAATTTAAGTCGAAAACGGTGAGGCTGAGCTACCTTCCAAGAGAATTACTATAATCTGACGAAGCTTTTAATTATATGTCAGCAACCCAACTTGAGAGTAGCAAATAAATGAAAAGAAAGTGGTTGTAAACTTTGCCTTTATAGATGTACAAATGAATGAACTTGGCAAGCAAAGGACCTTACTAATTATATATTACTAGCCTTTATAAGTCGGTTGGTTTTTCGGTGTTCTTCTACTTATGGGGTTTTATGTATATTTTAGCCCATATCTTTTGCCCGCTTGTTCACAGCAACGAGCAAACCATAAAAATTATTTGGATTTTTCTTTTTCAAGTTTTGGGTATTTTGATCACTTTCTTGTTGGAAGCAAGCGACAGCCAAGCTCTAAGACTAGGGTTGACAAATAGGGAAAGGGACGGTTGTCTACTTTTGAAATAAAAAGAAAACCAATATTTGGATGTTAATTTGATAATACAAGTGAAATTAAATGCCCATCACCTGTTTTGAATATATATATATATATATATGTATATATTCCCTTTTGTACCTATAAATGAAGAAAAGTTATATTGTAAGGGAGAAATGCCAAATTTTGTTTTTAATTTGAAATGGCGGTGAATGATGGCAGGTTGGGAATTTCATGCATTATATAAGCAGATTTATAGCAGGTTTCAGCATTGGCTTTGCTAGAGTATGGCAAATCAGTTTGGTAACACTGTCAATAGTTCCTTTGATCGCCCTCGCCGGTGGCATTTATGCTTATGTTGCCACGGGTCTTATTGCTAGAGTTCGAAACTCCTATGTCAAGGCTGGTGAAATTGCTGAAGAGGTCGATGCTTCAACCTCCCCCTTAAGACTTGTTACTTTAAAAGTGATTGTAAGACATCATCTGACAGCCCCGAAGGCTGAAGCTTTACTAATATGCGTGAATTTGTAGGTGATTGGAAATGTCAGAACAGTCCAAGCATTTACAGGGGAAGAAAGGGCGGTGAAATCATATAGGGAAGCATTGATGAACACATACAAGTATGGTAGAAAAGCAGGCTTAACCAAGGGTCTAGGACTGGGTTCGATGCATTGTGTACTTTTCGTTTCCTGGGCATTGCTTGTTTGGTTCACAAGTGTAGTTGTTCACAAGAACATTGCAAATGGTGGAGATTCTTTTACTACCATGCTTAATGTTGTCATCTCTGGCCTGTAAGTTCCCTATCTCCTTTTATGAAATACCAAAATACCATAGCAGAAACATTTCAATTGAGGACAATTTATGGCATTCAAAGTAATCTGTGATAATATGCAACTTGCATTTTCAGTACACTCGGCATTTATTTTTGGATTAGGCTGACAATTTCATTATCTTTGTTGAATATTGTTTCACAGTCAGATTATATTTCAGTTGTATGATTATGATTCTTACGGCTCTATCCAACATTTTTTTATTATTTATATTGGGACTTCAGAAAACGTGTACTAATTATACTTGGTTTTGGTCTGTTGCAGGTCATTAGGACAGGCAGCACCAGACATCTCCGCGTTTATTCGAGCAAGGGCAGCTGCCTATCCCATATTTGAGATGATAGAGAGGAATACCGTTCGCAAAACTAGCTCCAAAACTGGTCGTAAACTTGGCAAAGTGGAGGGCCACATTGAACTCAAGGATGTAACTTTCAGTTACCCGTCTCGCCCTGATGTAGTTATCTTCAATAGGTTCTCCCTCAACATACCTGCTGGAAAGATTGTGGCTCTTGTGGGAGGAAGTGGCTCTGGGAAGAGCACAGTCATATCGTTGATTGAAAGATTTTATGAGCCCCTTGCAGGGGAAATATTGTTGGATGGAAATAATATCAGGGACCTTGACCTCAAGTGGCTTAGACAGCAAATTGGATTGGTTAATCAGGAGCCTGCTCTTTTCGCGACAACCATTAGGGAAAATATTCTGTATGGAAAAGAAGACGCTACACTCGATGAAATAAGGCGTGCTGCAAAGCTTTCAGAGGCCATTGCCTTTATTAATAATCTCCCTGATAGATTTGAGACTCAGGTATTCACCTACCACTTCAGTTCACTTGATAATGCATGCCTTTTTGCATTATAGCAAGTTCACTTCTCTAAGCAATCGCTCTAGGATGATGCGTGCAAAAAGATTCCATGGCGGAGTCTAAGGTTTAGTTTCAATTTCTTATAATAAGCAACTTTACCGAGAATTAATTGAAATAGAAAGTGCTGATGGTAGATTTTGAATGAAAATATAAGTATTTGGTGTGGATTTACAGGTTGGTGAAAGAGGAATACAACTATCAGGTGGACAGAAGCAAAGAATCGCAATATCTAGGGCCATAGTGAAAAATCCGTCTATTCTTTTACTTGATGAAGCAACAAGTGCTCTTGATGCAGAATCTGAGAAGAGTGTGCAGGAGGCACTTGATCGTGTCATGGTGGGACGAACCACAGTTGTGGTAGCTCACCGGCTTTCTACTATTAGGAATGCAGATGTGATTGCTGTCGTTCAAAATGGGAAGATTGTGGAAACTGGCACTCATGATGAGCTTATTTCAAACCCTAACAGTACCTATTCTTCACTTGTTCAGCTTCAAGAGACGGTAACTTTGCAGCGCTACCCCTCACAAGGTCCAACTCTGAGTAGGCCACTCAGGTACGTTAAATTGTGAATGTATTTTACTGAATGGAAAACGCTAATATGTTTTTAACTGGATCGTGTGAAGTTATTGTCCTTTCAAAACGTGATAAAATGGTTAAGTGAATGCTTCCTAAAATTCAGGGAAGGGCATGGTTGCATCATATAATTACTAATGTTCGGATCATTTTGACAACATTTTGCCTCTAGGCTGCATTGATTTAGACGTTCATAGCCACAATGAAATCAGGGGGTTCTTTGTTAAATTCTCATACATGACATCAGCTTCAAGGACATTTGCTGACTTACTACCCCCATTCATTTACCTTCTTTTTATGCCAAAAGTTAAAGTTTATAAAGGAGATAGTGTGCAGCAGGCACTGTATCATGTTTCTTGAATGCCATTTTAGTGAAGAATGCATTAATAAAAATTTTCCTGCTTCTTTTTTTCTTTTATAGCTTGAGTTATTCACGAGAATTATCCCGAACAAGGACGAGCTTTGGTGCAAGTTTTCGTTCTGAAAAGGACTCTGTTAGCCGTGCTGGTGCTGATGCAATCGATACTGGGAAGCCAACATATGTTTCACCTGGAAGACTGTATTCTATGATAGGACCTGATTGGTATTATGGGGTCTTTGGTACCATTGCTGCATTGATTGCCGGAGCTCAGATGCCCCTATTTGCTCTTGGAGTTTCTCAAGCTCTTGTAGCCTATTACATGGACTGGGAGACAACATGCCGTGAAGTCAAGAAGATTGCCATCCTGTTTTGTTGTGCTGCAGTTATAACTGTCATTGTTCATGCAATTGAGCACCTATGTTTTGGTATCATGGGAGAGCGACTCACTCTTCGTGTGCGTGAAGTGATGTTTTCTGGTAATATGTGATCTAATCTTAGCAATCATTTGACATTGTTGGACTTCTCTTTTCCTAGACACCTAGAATATGGTACAGTGTTTCTATTTTTAATTATCTTATTACTTCAATTTGCAGCCATTTTGAAGAATGAGATCGGATGGTTTGATGACCTAAACAATGCAAGTTCTATGCTTGCATCGCGTCTAGAGACTGATGCAACATTTTTAAGAGGTGTAGTTGTTGACCGGACATCAATTCTCATTCAGAATGCAGGTTTGGTCGTTGCTGCCTTTATCATTGCATTCATCTTAAACTGGAGAATCACATTTGTTGTCTTGGCCACTTATCCATTGATCATAAGTGGTCACATTAGCGAGGTTTGCGCACCCTTCCCAGCATTAATTTAGATAAATACAAAATCTAACTAGAGATTATACTGATGTTCTGCCTATCATTCAGAAACTATTCATGCAAGGGTATGGAGGTGACTTGAGCAAAGCATATCTAAAGGCAAACATGCTTGCCGGGGAGGCTGTCAGTAATATACGAACTGTTGCTGCATTTTGTGCTGAGGAAAAGATCCTTGATCTTTATGCCCGTGAGCTGGTAGAGCCATCAAAGCGTTCATTTAAACGTGGTCAAATTGCAGGGATATTCTATGGAATTTCCCAGTTCTTCATCTTCTCATCTTATGGCCTTGCCTTATGGTATGAAACTTTAGCTACATTACATATAATGCCCTTTTCCTGATCATATTTACATTCAAAAGACAGTGTTTCAGCATCTCAGTTTTGTTTGGTGTCTGGAATTGCAATAATTAATACATTGCTTTAATTTGTTAGCTTTAAATTAAAGTGAATTGCAGTGCTCAGACCTCAGAGCTGTTAATTTGTGCAGGTATGGTTCTGTTTTAATGGGGAAGGAGCTAGCTAGCTTTAAATCTGTCATGAAATCATTTATGGTTTTGATTGTAACGGCATTAGCCATGGGAGAAACTCTGGCACTGGTCCCAGATCTTTTAAAAGGGAACCAAATGGTGGCATCCGTGTTTGAGATTGTGGACCGGAAGACACAGGTCGTTGGGGATACTGGAGAAGAACTAACTAATGTGGAAGGTACTATTGAGCTAAGGGGTGTTCACTTTAGTTATCCATCAAGGCCAGATGTAGTAATTTTCAAGGACTTTGATCTAAAAGTGCGTTCAGGCAAGAGTATGGCACTAGTGGGGCAAAGTGGGTCTGGTAAAAGCTCTGTTATTGCTCTCATACTTCGGTTCTATGATCCCACAGCTGGGAAGGTGATGATTGACGGTTAGTTTTTTTTTTTTTTCCAGCAAACATCTGCTCTGCTTACAATTGCTTTAGTATATAGGGAAAATAGCAAATAGCAAATCCTTCTGTTAATTCTGTGTTCGGTTTCTTATATGTTACTTAAATCCTTACAGGCAGAGACATCAGGAAACTGAAGCTCAAATCCCTTCGGAAACACATTGGCTTAGTGCAACAAGAACCAGCTCTTTTTGCCACATCAATTTATGAAAACATCCTTTATGGCAAAGAAGGAGCTTCAGAATCAGAAGTAATTGAAGCAGCTAAGCTTGCTAATGCACACAGTTTCATAAGTTCTCTCCCTGAGGGTTACTCAACAAAAGTTGGTGAACGAGGAGTGCAACTCTCTGGTGGTCAGAAACAAAGGGTAGCCATTGCTCGAGCTGTCCTGAAGAACCCGGAAATCTTGCTACTTGATGAAGCCACCAGTGCTCTCGATGTGGAGTCAGAGCGTGTAGTGCAGCAAGCACTAGATCGGTTAATGAGGAATCGAACAACAGTAATGGTGGCACATAGGCTGTCAACTATTAAAAATGCAGACCGAATATCAGTCATTCAAGGAGGACGAATAATTGAGCAAGGGACTCATTCTAGTCTACTGGAAAACAAAAACGGACCATATTTTAAGTTAATCAACCTTCAGCAGCAGCAGCAGCTGGAACAATAGTGTCAAATGTCCATAAGAGAATAACAAGAATAAACACATTACCCGGACACTTATGCAGGTGCTTTATTTAATAATCCTTTTTTTCTCACTAAATGTGAATTTTCTTAACCAGAGCCATTGTTTCCCATATGAAGAAAATAATAATACATAGTTGAGAATGCTGTACACGTAGAATTTTTTTTTTAACCATTGTTCATTGTTACTATGGATTTGACCTCGGTTGGTTATGGAGAAAACGGAGGAAAAACAAACAGAATTCCGGTTTTTATGCATGAGTTGAGATTTGTTGCTTGCCTACCCAGAGTAATGTAATCTGAGGGCCGTAAAATTCAATTGTATTATACATACGGACATTGAAAACATGTCGACCTTGCTGTGACAAATCAGGAAATTAAATGGTTCAACATAGCTGCTGGATTAGGTTGGAATGTCCCGGTCGTTCAGGTTGGAGCTTTTGAAAGTTACCACTATTGGGAATTGTCTGATCACATAGTACTGTTTACAATCTAAATGGCTGCTTAGATTAAGCAACTGTATTTGCTAGATGAAACAATAACACTCCTCATAAACAATGATATTTGCTAATGTAATGTAATGCAATGCAATGTCCATTAACTGTTTTTACATATTGAAGTTTTGTAATGTAATAGCATGTTTCCGTCAACAATTAGAAGGTGATGAATACCAAACTCTTAGTTTCGGTAATCAGGACTCTTATCTTCTACTATGTTTTGCGGTAGTCTTCAATTAGCACTTTTGGTGATTGGTTTGTTCTATCACAACTAATTCTCTCTGTTTTATGCCACAGTCGATGCGTGCCTTTTAACGACGCATACGCCGCCTAGCAAATTCCTGACTTGTTCCTCGCTATCTTCAAAGATGAATATTTTTATGTTTTACCGTTGGCAACAATATATTTACAACCGCCATAAAATCAAATAAGAACGTGAACCAAATATAGCTTTTTTATCACTTTCTAGGATATTTCTTGCAATGAGTATAAATTATTGAAAACATTTTGAGGTGTATTTGAGACAGCAATTTAGACTTTCGTTTTAGTTTGTCATTAGTTAGTAGTTGAGAGTTGACTGTTTGTTTCTTCTTGTCGTTTAATCATTGCAGGCCAAGGTCCCATTGTCCTGGTGAATCCAAGTTTGATAAGTAAAACAACTCTCTTAAACCTTTATTGTAATATCATTATGTAAAGTCTACATGTTGTTTGTTAATTTTCCTCAAATTTTATATCATTTTCATATTAATTTCTCATCTAATAGACTTGTCAAAGAAGAATACGAGCTAAGAAAGTTTGAAAAGAGGGGGGGGGGGGAGCGAATCTTACTGTCTATATCTCCTCATTGACTCTATGTATCTTTAAGTATGTCAACCTTTTGATTTGTATAAAATACCTAGACCTAACTATATATATATATATATAGAGAGAGAGAGAGAGAGAGAGAGAAAGTCAAACCTAGATATCTTGAAGACAAAGTCAAATAAAGAAAAAAATGCAGTAATTTTACTTGCTATTTGATTTTGTAGAGAAAAATAAGCAGCATATTGAAATATCACTAATATATTCAGAATTATTATATACATATTTTGTCATCAGATCACAGTAAATATACCTCAAAAGTTCAAAATATAAATACCCTATCTTACATATATATATATGTATATATATATATACACATATTTATATTGAAATAAACATATTTCTCAATTTTCTTTTCTCTTTTGAACAGTAGGAAAAGGCTTTCAAAATGTTCTTCTTAAACTGGTGATTAAAGAGCTTAATTAACGTTGGTTTATCTACATGTTTTACGGGTTGGTAAATGTTTGGTTTTGAAGTTAGAAATGGATGTAATTTGATCAGTTAACCTTAGCAAGTGAATTCAGAAAATAACATAATAGCTGAGCCCTTTTCTCTGGGATCGATAATTTCATCAGAGCGACTTCTAATTAAAAGGCACAGTTTTATAGCATTTCTTCTTCTTCTTAAGCAATAGCTTCAGCTGAATTTCTAAAGTCAAATGTGAAACCTCTAATGTGTAAATTGATTGTTAGGTTCCAATTCAAAGATTTCATGTGTGAATTTATATAAGCATGGCCTCAACGTCGAAGATTGCTGCGTTCACTTCTGTTTATTATTTATTGTTTAGTTTTAATTAACCCTACAGTGTCACCCATATCCTCCTTTTTTTTTAATAAATTTGATATGAATTTTACTGCAATTTTATAATCATATCTTGCTTTATACAAGTCGAATTTGAATCAAATTCAAAGTTTGTGGTAAAACTTTAGGAGAAGGAGAATGTCAGACTGGTATTTAAAAGGCTAAATACTAAAAGAAGGCTGCCGTCGATTGGTTGATCTACCAAGAAAAATTGGAAAAATATTGAAAGAGCAGGTAGAGACTGCTAGAGTTTTTTGGAATTAAATTATATGAACGTTGAACATAGGAAATATTAACGATCAAAATGATGTCAATATTGCTGGAAAATGACGAAACTGCTGACTTATACGGTGAGGGCAGAATTTAATTTAAGATGGGGCAAAAGGTTTAAGGAAACTGCTCAGAATCATTAGTTGTCAGTCGGGCTCCATGTGGGGGAACTCAAGATTAGAATACATGCAAATTTGTTAAGCTATGATATTCCCTTGATGTAACACTCAAGATACCACCCTTTGGCAGATACGACGTACGCCATGAGGAAATTTAAATATGGCAGGGATTAAAAGCCTCTCTTTTCCCAGCATTTCTGGGTTCACTGGAGGAAAAAGAAAAAAGATATATAGTAATTATGCGTTCATTAATTAGATACTTTTGCAATTAATTTATAATCTATCAACAAAACTATGAAAATTAATAAAAGACAAAAGATTTTGGTAAAAAAGATTTTCTTGAGATTACTCTCAAGATAGATATACATACTAGAATTTTTCCTTTTGAAAATATACCTGCTGCAAATCTATAATGTAAAATTGTACGGCTTACATCTTTATTCCTTATTAAAAACATTAAACTAAATTCGAATTTCAATAGTATAACTTATAATCAATTTCTTATATTCTTTGAAAAAAATATATATAACAAAAAGGAAACTATCTGCTTCAACTATTATATATCCCTAACTAAGTGTTTGACCCGGTTCTTTAATTTGCCTCTTAGTGTCAACTCTCTATTACATAGCTGTAAATTCAGGCTTGTGGTTTCTTGTTGGCTAAAAACATGGCCTACGCTTCCTAGTGACACGTGCTTGATGAAAATTCAGCCAGATTTATCGTTCAAATAAATTACAATTTGAAAAATTACCTAACCCCGGTTTTAGGGTTCTTTGGCTTCCCAAATAGTGCTAATAGAATTATATATTATGAGCTGCCAGGCTACTTTCCTGTCTTTGACTCCTTGTGTTGCCATGGGAAACTTGTAAAATATTATAATGCAAAAAAGAATGATAATGACATCAACGGTTTGAATCACGTAACGCATGCACCTATAAAACCAGCTGCATGTTGTCCCCAGCAATATGCAAATTAAACTCAAATTTCCGTTGTCAATAAGCACCCATCGATCACCAAGAAGAGATTATCTCAGTTTGGTATCTGATTCTTTGCTGGTTAATTTTATAAGTTTTGTATCATCTGCAATGGGTAGGTCACCATGCTGCGCTGAGGATGCCAATCTGAAAAAGGGGCCGTGGACTCCAGAGGAGGATCAGAAACTGGTTGATTACATTAACAAAAATGGCCATGGAAGTTGGAGGGCTCTTCCAAAGAAAGCAGGCTTAAACAGATGTGGCAAAAGTTGCAGATTGAGGTGGACTAATTACTTGAGGCCTGATATCAAGAGAGGGAAATTCACTGAACAAGAAGAGAGAGTTATTATTAATCTTCATTCAGTTCTTGGAAACAAGTACATATCAATTTTTTTTTCTTCTTCTCAGCTTAATTTAATTTCTTAAAGATTTGGAAGATCTGTGCTTATAGATATGCTTGGTTTGGAACTTGTTTTTGCAGGTGGTCTAGGATTGCTACTCATCTTCCGGGACGTACTGATAATGAGATCAAAAACTTTTGGAATACCCGCGTTAGGAGGAAGCTACTGAACATGGGAATTGACCCTCAAACCCACAAGCCAAGAACTGATCTTGATCATCTTTTAAATCTTTCCCAGTTGCTTTGTGCGGCACAATTAGGCAACTTGATGAACCCTAATTGGGACACTGCTTTTAAAAGACAGGCTGATGCCGCTCAACTAGCCAAAGCCCAACTATTGCAAAACCTAATGCAAATCATGAACACGAACAAACTTGCAAATGTTGAGAGTGCTGGCTTCCTTGGATCCCAAAATCCTTTCCTACTTGAAGGGTTACACAATGGAACAAGCACCCTATTTGCTAAAGAATCAACCCCAACACGTCAAAATATCATCCCAAATAATGCTGGTGGAGATGCAGTCCCTCAAACATCAACTGACTACCAGGCTGTAGAAAACCCATGGGCATATTTTCAAGGTGGATTTAACCATGAAAGCCTTGACATGATGAATAATCAGAGTTCGAACAACTCCTTCGAACAAACAGAAAATCCGCTTCCTAAGTTGATTTCAGGATCTCCCGAGACTTCAACAATTAACCAGATGGAAAACAGGACAGACGCTGCACCAAACTCCACAGTCTATGAAGCTTGGGAGAAGCTAATTATGGAAGATGATGAAGCCGATGGCTCCTACTGGAAAGAAATCCTGGAGTAGGTGTTCTCTTCTTGGACTCTTCATTCATTTCCGTTATCCTTCAATTTTTTTGCTTTGTTAATACGTTTTTTCTTCCGTACTTATTTCAGATTAATAAATTACTCAACATTTGTCCCTCTTTCATTTTCCTTTTTCTTTTTTTACTTTTGCAGCTTCACTTCGTCATCTTCATCACCGATCTCATGGTAGACCACCTTTCGGCATAAGAAAAAACATTTCATTCAGTATTCTTTCCATTTTATTTTGTTAGCTAAGATTCTTTCATATACTTTATTCATTTAGGAAGCTTAATTGCGGTACCTCTGCGAAAATGTGAGAATTTTTTTTTTTTTTTGGTTTTTTCTTAATCAAGTTCAAACCTTATACAAATATAATAGTTCTTACTGTATTAAATATGTATAAAACATACTGTATTTCAATCAAATTGATGATACATGGAATTATATGGTGAATTTGCTTTTAACTTGAGATTAATCTGTTTGTACACATAATTACAAAATTTAAGAAGAAAATTTAGAGACTGAAAA
>JBBYHK010000022.1:3402805-3430867 GCA_038382065.1 Adansonia grandidieri
ATAATAATAATAATAATAATAATAATAAGTATCTTTGAATTTGCTAAAAATAATAAAATTTTAATTTTTACATTCTTAATAAAGCATTTAATGAACACAAAATATAATTTTGTTAAGATTTTACTCAACGCTAGTTCATATATACTAAACATTTTAATATTACTTTTCCAGTAATTATATTTTTAACAATCACATTACTAAAATCTACCTTCACTTCAGTCTGTTGGACTTTATATGGTCCACGTAATAATAAATGGACTAAAATAATTAAATCAAGTTATTAAGGTAAAATTATAAAGTAAATCCTAATTTAAGTTTAAACTATTTTAGCAATGGGAGTTTAAGTTTACTTTAATAACTAATTAGAATATAAATTCCTAGATGTAGGATTTAACTCTAATTAGTCTAGTATGGGTCCTTAGTCTAATCTATAAATTACATGTGCACCATCATAAGGTGATTACTAGAAAAAAAATAGACTAGAAGGCTCGTATGGATCATCTTTTCGTGTGTTAGAGCAAAGTCATTCATTTTGATCAACAATAATTGGAGGTACGTTTTAATCAAAGCCTGGCTTTTTAGCCTTGCTCTTTAGATCATCCAGCTAGATTTATAATCTATATTTACGTATTAAAAAATAATTCACGCATGGAACATGAATTTGTTTGTATATTATGTATATTAAAATTTTATCATAAAATTCTTTATTAAGTCTCGTAAAATCAAAATTGATATAGGATTGTAATAGATTAATCATCTCTCTACATTATTGAACCCTAGGATTAAAGATTAAAATGAGAAAATATGTGATATATTGAAATCAGGTCTAATAAAAATTATGAAAATAATAAAATATTGATTTTTTTCGTGTTCTTATTAAGAATGGATGCATGAGTTATGTGAATTTCTCGTTAAATCATGTTTTTATAATGCTAATTGCGTCTAATAAAGTTGGAAAAGATGAAAATTGCTTTAAGTTTCATTACAGACCTGAACGGGTCAAGAAAAACCCTCGACCCGGCTGGAGGTTGAAGATGTCCCAGCCGAATCCCACACACACAGAAGGCGCGTGTGCACTCATCCTGGGCCGTTTCAATTTTTTTTTTTCAAAAACAAATATTTTATGATTTTTTATTTTTTAATGATTTTTTTAAATTTTTTAGGTCACGTAAAATATTTATTATTTAATATTGGTTCTTAATTAAATAATAAATATATTTTTGCATAAATATTCTATGTTTTTATTTCATAACAAAATATTTTGGCATGTTGGGAATATTTTAACAGTACGTACTCTCCCTAAATAGTGTCCAAAAATTCGTACTCTCAACCTAAATGTTAAGTGTATATGTGTATGATAAAGTGTTTTGTTGAAATGCAATATAAAAGTGCACATTGATATGTTATGAAATATTTTATTATGATATTATGTAAAAAAAAAATGATCAAAAGCATTTATGTCATGGAATGCATATAATTGAGATTATGACAAGATACATTGTGATTCTACTGCCGTAAACTCTTATTACGTAAATTTGTAATATCATTTTAAAGGGATCTAAATCACTAACTTAAGAATAGCCACAACATATTAAGTTATCCGATTTAGGTAAATTGTTAGTTATTTAAATAAGGATTTTAACTTTAAATGACTGTATATAGTAAATGACATTCATAAAGTTATACCATAAAATTAATTATTTGACCCCACAGGGAATTAATTTATTTGTAAAATGGTTAAAGGATAAAATAGTAAAACATCAATGTAAAATTTTTCTAGACCTATAGGTATGGATTATTTAATTATGATATTTTACAGTTATTATTTTTCTATTTAAGTTTTGTAAATTTATATACATTATGCACCTCTACCCACAGGAAGGTTTAGATTTACATTTGAATATAAGGTTACTTATTCAATTAAAATATTAACTCCTTGCAATTTTGTCTTGCATTTTGCAACTTTATCTACTGTTTTAATTAATGAGGCTGCTAGAATTCCAATGCGAAGTGGTGATAGAAAATTTTTCTTATTGGAAGGAGAAAATTGAGTTATTTCTTGGGTGTAAAGACCTTAACTTAGCCCTTCGTATGGACAAACTTGTCCTTAATAAATCAAGTGGGCAAGATAAAAAGGATTTGTTTGTACAGTGGGAGAAATCTAACTGTTTATGCATGATGTACATCAAATCCTATATAAATAAGTCCATTCAGGGATTGATTCTCGATTGTGACAATGTCAAGGATTATTTGAAAGCTATTGAGGATTAATTTGTTAAATTCGATAAAGTTTTAGCTGCTATCCTAATGAAAAAGCTTTCAGGAATGAAACACAATAATTCTAAAAGTGTGCGCAAGCACATTATGGAAATGAGAGATATAGTTGCTCAATTAATAACCCTAGATGTTGAGTTTTCTGAGTCATTCCTTGGCACTTTTATATTAAACTCTCTTCTAAATGAGTATGGACCATTCAAAATATCATATAACACATAAAAGAAAAAATGGTCCATAAATGAACTCTTAACCATGTGTGTTCAAGAGAAAGAAAGATTAAAAAATGAGAAACTAGATTCGACTTTCTTGGTAACTCATGATAAGAAAGGTGACAAGAAAGACAAAGGTGTTTTGAAGGTTAAAAAGGAAGGAAAAGCACCAATAAAGAAAGGTGGTGTCAAATGCTTCTTTTGTAAAAAACCTAGACACATCAAGAAGGATTGTCTAAAGTATAAGAAATGGCTCGAGAAGAAAGGTAAGCTCACATCTTTTGTATGTTATCAATCTTTTTTTTGTTGATGTTCCTTATAAGGCATGGTGGTTAGACTCAAGCTAAATGAATCATATTTCTACTACGATGCAGGGCTTCCTAAACCTAAACCAAAGGAAATTAAGAGAAACATTTATTCCAAAAATCGATTGCCTTCATTAGTGGAAGGAGTAGGAACTCTTAGGATCATTTTAAAATCTAAATCAAGTTTAGATCTTGAAAAAACATTTTATATGTTTCATCATTTTCTAGAAATTTAGTTTCATTTTCTAAACTAGATTTATTAGGTTTTGAACTCAGATTTAAAAATTCTTTGGTGGAAATTTTAAAGACTACTATTTCTATTGGATTTTGTCATTTAATTGATCATTTATACAAAGTTGATTTGGATCCTAAGTATGAGAATAGTTTGATGACTATGCATGCGATTTCTGAAAATAAAAGATGTGTTATAAATGAAAACTCCTCTAAGTTGTGGCATAAAAGATTGTGTCATATCTCTATACAAAGAATCAAGAGGTTAATAAATGATGGGGTACTAGGTACTCTTGATTTTATAGACGTTGATACTTGTGTTGGTTGCATAAAAGGAATGCAAACCAATAAATCCACAAAAGGAGCTAAAAGAAGCACTAAAACTTTAGAGATTATACATACAGACATTTAAGGACCCTTTCCCATTGCATGTTTTACTACTTCATCTCATTTATTGATGACCATACAAGATTCATGTACCTCTATCTTCTATTTGAAAAATCTAAAGCATTAGATGCTTTTAAAGTGTTTAAGGCAGAAGTTGAGAAATAAAAGGGAAAGAATATAAAGATTATACGGTCAAATAGAGGTGGAGAATATTATAGGAGATATACTGAAATGGGTCAAATGCTAGGTCCATTTGCAAAATTTCTATAACAAGAAGGCATTATAGCCAATATATTATGCCCGGTACACATCAACAAAATGGTGTTGCAGAAAGAAGGAATCAAATGCTTTTGGATATGGTAAGAAGCATGATGAGCTATAATAATTTTCCCTTAAATTTATGGAGTAAAGCTTTAAAAAATGCCATTTATGTCTTAAATAAAGTTCCAACCAAATCAGTTAATAAAACTCCTTTTGAGCTATGGAATGGTTGGAAACCTAGCCTAAAGCATTTACGACTTAGGGTTATCCGGTTAAAGTTTAGGTCTATGACCCAAACATAAAGAAATTAGACCTAAGAATAGTTAGTGGTTATTTTATAAGCTATGCAATTAACTCAAGAGGGTATAAATTACATTGTCCCTCTTATACAACTAGAATTGTTGAAGCTAGAAATGCCAAATTTCTTAAGGATCATGAGTTCAATGGGAATGATCTTCCTTGTAAGGTTAACACTGACGAAGATATTAGATCGGATGAATCTCTTGTAGATGACTTGAATGTTTTTCAAAGCACACCTATAAAAATAATTAGAGAAAGCTTTACAAGATGATAATAAGCCCACTGATAATACTACTAAAAATGTACAAAATGTACAAGAAACAGTAAAATTAAGAAGATATAATCGAGTGAAGAAATTGACAATTCCCAACAATGATGTTGTATACCTACAAGAGTTTAATTATGATGTTGGACTCAATGAAGATACCATTTCGTTTTCATAGGCCATGAAAGGTGAAAATTTTACATTTTGGCATAAAGCTATTATAGATGAGATGGAATCAATGGCTAATAATCAAGTTTAGGAATTAGATGCATTGCCAAAAGGGGCTATCACCATTGGGTGTAAGTGGGTTTATAAAACCAAAAAAGATGCCTGTAGTAATGTTGAACGATATAAAGCTAGACTTGTGGCCAAAGATTTAACCCAAAATGAAGGTATTGATTACAATAAAACTTTCTCTCTAGTTTTAAGAAAGATTCATTAAGAATTATCATGGCACTTGTAGCTCATTTTGATTTAGAGTTACATCAAATGGATGTAAAAACAACTTTCTTGAATAGAGATCTAGAGGAACATGAATCAACCTAAAAGCTTCTCTGAAAATAGCCATTTGTTATGCGTACTAAATAAATTAATATATGGACTAAAACAAGCCTTTCGTCAGTGGTATATGGAGTTTTACAACATTATGACATCATTTGGTTTCATTAAAAATGTTATTGATTCTTATATATACTTTAAGGTTAATAGGAGTAAATTCATGATTTTAGTTCTATATGTTGATGATATTCTCCTTGCAAGTAGTGATTTAGCTTTGTTACATGAAACCAAAAGTTTTCTTTCTCAAAAGTTTGATATGAAAGATTTAGGTGAAGCCTCATATGTAATAGGCATAGAGATTCATAGAGATATGTTTGAAAAGATATTAAGTCTATCTCAAGAAGCCTATATCAAAAGAGTTTTGGAAAGATTCAGAATACAAAACTGTTCACCTATAATGACACTAATTTTAAAAGGAGATAAATTCAGGTTAACACAATGTCCACAAAATGAATTGGAAAAAGAACAGATGAAGAGCATTCCATATTCATCTATTGTTGGTAGTCTAATGTATGCTTAGGTTTGTACAAGACCCGACATAAGTTTTACAGTAGCTATGCTTGGCAGAAATCAAAGCAATCCTGGGCTTGATCATTGAAAGGTTGCCAAGAAAGTTATACATTATTTGCAAGGACCTAAGGGCTATAAACTCACATACAAACGATCTTAGCATCTCAAGGTAATTAGATATTCAGATTTCAATTTTGGTGGATGTATGGATACAAGGAAATTCACTTCAGGATACATTTTCATCTTAGTTAATGGTGCTATACCTTGGAGGACTACTAAGCAAACGGTTGGTGCTTCATCTATCATTGAAGCTGAATTTATTGCATGCTATTAAGCAACGTCATAGGTATTATGGTTAAGGAATTTCATTTCTGGATTGAGAGTTGTTGATTTTATTGCAAGGCCATTAAAGATCTATTATGATAACTCATTTGTGATATTTTTTTTCTAAGAATCAAAAAAGTGAGAGTCACAGCAAGCATATAGATATAAAGTATCTTGCTGTTAGAGACCATGTAAGAAGCAAGAGGTGGATATCCGTCATATTAGTATAGATTTAATGATAACAGATCCTATGACTAAGGCATTATTGACAAAACAGTTTAATCTTCATGTGGATCATATGGGGCTAGTTAAATTATGTTAAATTTTTTAGCTTTTTTGATTTTATTGTTTTATATTCTTAGAGTTTATAAACATTTTAAAATTTGTGCACATAAAGTTTACATGTTATTTGGACCTTGAATGATTATACTAGTTTCATTCATAAAGTATTATCCTATAAACTGTTTTTTTAGAGATGATCATGCATTGTAATACATGGAAGGAAATATTCAAATTAGAATGGTACCGCCATGATTTGTGTTATATGAATCTTTAATTGAGTTGGAGGCTAGAGTAACTTATGGCCATGATAAAGTTTTAGATTTAATTATCACCTATTTAAGTTCTTTGTTTATCATATGAGCCAAGTGGGAGACTGTTGGACTTTATGTGGCCCACATGATCATAAATAGACCAAGATAATTAAATCAAGTTATTAAGGTAAAATTATAAAGTAAATTCTAATTCAAGTTTAACTACTCTAGTGATAAGAGTTTAACTCTACTTTAACAACTAATTAGAATACAGATTCTTTGATGATAGGATTTAACTTTAATTAGTCTAGTATGGGTCCCTAGTCTAATCTATAAATTGCCTGTGCACCGTAATAAGGTGATTACCAAAAAAGAAAATAGACTAGAAAGCTAATATGGATCATCTTTTCGTGTGTTGGAGTAAAGTTGTTTAACTTGATCACCAATAGGTGGAGGTACGTTTAAATTAAATTATTACACAGTCTTCAATCTACTTCACTTCGGTCTTTAGCTTAGCCAACATTACATTTATAATAGTCCTTGAGTCAGTCTCTCGGATCAGATCAAGCTTAATTTATTTATATTTATATTTATATTTATAATATTTTATTTTTATTTTAGATTAGGTTTAATTTGGATTCATTAAACGGATCATTTTTATCACCCAAAAAAAAATTTCATTTGAATACAAGGCTTTTATATGTGTCACAGGACGTACTAATCAGCCCAGGCCCAAAGACACAAGTTACATGGAACAACTTGGCTCACCAAAATAAGTCCAATCTTTGGATAATTCTAGAAGGTTCAGTTTCTAGAAGCTAAGAGATATAGTTAAAAATAACTACTCCAGCTTATTTAAAATTAGAGAGAAATAAAGTTACTAAAGTTTAAATTTATCTGGGATTCTAGATTTTGTATGTAAGTGTAAATCATAACGGTCCATTAGATTTAATTTGAGCCATTGATGTATGGGGAATTAAACTATAAATAGAGGCTTCCCCAGCCTCATTTGTATCATCAAAGACTTGAGAAATACATTTGAGCATTCATCTCTATTCTCTTTGTGTTCTTCTTTTACACCTTTATCTTTTAAGTTTTTAGCTTCAATGTCTTTGGAGAATTTAAATTCTTCTTTTGAGTGTTTATAGGCTAATTTAAGCATACAAGAAAGCAAATCCTAAATCTAAAACTGCACAGTTTGCTAAACTAAAGTCCGAGCCCGTGACATATGCATGGATGTTTTCTTTTAGCAATTAATTCTACCATCTTCACTCTAATCAAATTCCCAGATGATTACCCCTTACCCTAAAAAAAATCATTGCTGCAAAGAAAAATGATTTGTTTGTGGACTACTTTTTTCCATCAAAGGGGCTATCAAAAATATCAACTCTGGCGTGCTACTGCTATATGGGAATTGGGATGGTCCTCTTCTCAACCGTTGCATTTTAACCAAAGTGATTCCCAATTATTGGAAATGAAAATGAAATCACCACAAAGCTGCTATCCTAGATATAGGATAGATACATCCCATCAGCCCATGTACCACCTCATTTTCCCCCTTTTCCTTTCTCTCTATCGCTTGCTTGTATATAAGCATTATTAGATACCTGCCTAGTTTATTCTAAAGAAATAGAAACCTCATTGATGCGTATATGATGATTAGGAAACATAATAAAAACCCGGCTTTGAGGTTGAGAGCGCAATTCGAGTTTAGTAGTGGGCCAATTTCACAAGCCAAGCCCATTTAGGGAGAATGGAAAATGTCTATCGTCATATCATATGGCGCAATGCCAATATTATTATTATTGTTATCATCATCATAATCATCTTAAAGTCGACACCCAACCCAACCCAAAAGAGAAGGTTTGCGCATCATACAGGCCTTATGCATGTACATCAAGTTTTTAAACCCCGGCTCTTCGCCTTTCTTTCCCTTTCCTTTGTCCTTTGATCGTCACACATTGCTTCACAAACTGTTTGATTCCTTTCTTTTGCGCCTTCTTCTCAACTTTAGTCGCTTCTCTCTTCTTCTCATCTTCTAATTCTTCCTCCAACCGCACACACAACTGATTCAAACATCATCATTAGATCACTATCTTAATTATTAGTATCAAATTAATAATTACATTTATAACAGGTATATACACGAATCATTTTATTATTAATATTAATATTGCTGAGGCCAGGCAAGGCCAGCTAGTGCTACCTTTAGAAGGTGTTCCTCTACTTGATCCAGCCTCTCAATCAGCGTTCCTTTAACCTGAGTTTCCACCATCACATGATGAATAGGACGGCAGTGCTTCTCCAGGCTGTTCGGGGAAAAATCAACTGATGATGGATGCCCCTCTGTACTGGTCAAGGTCCCACTGGATGGGGTGGAGGAAGCGCAAGAGCTCCTGCTCCTGGGAGAAGACCTGTTATAACCGCACTCTCTCATTTCCTCTAACTGCCTTAGCTGATATATGATATCACATCATATCATATCAAAACAAAGGCATCATCAAATATTAATTAATCTAACACAGCATGAAAAACCAAATCAAGCACAAGAAAGCGTAGAAGGTAAATACCATGTTGTCTATTCGATCTAGTCTAGACAGAACCGGTTCTCCACCGATGATATCCATTGAGAGTAAGTTTGATTTCACGAGCAATAGAGTTTTTATCTTCTTTTTATTTCTTTTATACGACAAATTTGATGAATTTGGTGACGAGGAGAAAAGCTCGGGATGTGTTCTAAAACAACAGTAGTATTAGAATATAAATAAATATTTTTTTATATATACGGTTACACGTGGGAGCTTCCTAGCCAACTGTAGCATGTGTCATGACTTCAATGTTGCACGTGTTTGATCAGTGGGGACCATAACCATAACCATGATCAGGATGAGGACGGACATTGATCATCAACGACTTACACGTAATGCAATGAATGTGGCAGAAACACGCAGGCATTGCAGGCCAAAGCTGTACGTGTATGTACGTATGTTTGTATAATTGTACGTACTGGGCGTATTACCAAGTATTTTCTTTCTACGTTATTGTTAGACAAAGCACCTAGAAGTCGGGTAAACTTAAAAACATTTGCTGCGTTATTTGCCCTGTCCCTGTTCTTAAATAATGAACTAATAATCTTGTTGTTTCAGTAGCATACAATTCAATTCGAACAAATAGAAGAAACAACTTCACCAAGCACATCATATTATACATGCATCTTCTTCCTGATGCTGCTGAAACAAGATGTTCTCACGTAATTATAAGTACATGTTCCTTAAATAAGATGTTCTCATGTGATAAATTTTGCTGTTTTTGCAAACTGACTGCTGGAAAAAAAACAAATACAACGCCAAATTAACTTCTATCCACAAACGATCAACGATTTCAATTCTCCATCTCAGAGTAGCTCTGTTTGCAAAAACGATCTCCAATCTTTTAAGTACAACTCAAAATGCATCACCGTATTCCGAATAATAATTTCACCAAATTATTGGTGTAGCATAGATGGGAGAGAGAGAGAGAGTCACAGCAATTAACTCAAACATATACATTTGGCTGAAAAAAACCCAGTTGAACATTAATTCTCGTTTGGTACTAATCACAGGTTCACGCAATATGTACAAATTCCAACAAAATGAAACATTTGTTAATTAGTCGTTTCCGCCATCAAGGTTATTCTCTACTAACATAAATAAAGGAAAATCTGTACTGATTTGTAATTTAGCAATAGATTAATCAACCCAATTTTGCTTCTAAACTCCGAAACACATGTATATATATATATATATATATATGAATAAATAGTATTTTCCAGAAGCTCTAACTATAAGATATGTCCAAACTGTTACATTCCACTCCTGATAAAACTAGATACCATACGACCTATATTCTGCACATGATGTGAATTGACAGACACAAATTATAATTAAAGGAGAAGAGCAAGATCATAATTCAAACCTTCCATATTTGCAGCCCGGTGGGACCAAAACAAACGTTCAGTATTTTATCAGTTGCCCCCTTAGCAGTTGATTCCACACTGTTCTACATCTGGCCCAGTAACTCTAGTGGTAAAGGGATCAATCCGCACCCACAACAAAGAGAAGATGGAAGCAAGCAAAATTGACCATACAACAACAATAGTTGGTGTCCGGTTTTGCCGTCCCATCAAACCTTTCAGGAAGGGGTAGAGATGGATGATCACCCAGAAGGCAAAGAACAGCTTACCAAAGAGCGGACCCCATGATTGATAACCGCTGTTGATGGCATAGGAGATTCCTGCAACAACCCCCACCAAGTTTATAATAAGGAGAGTCGTTGGTGGGATGAGAAGGGTTGTCCATTTGAACATGTAAAGTTCAGCAAAATCCCCCTCTTCATCTGATGCTTTTGAGGTAACAGTGAAGTTAGTGTCAATGCCAGCAAGAACTTTGAGAAGTCCTTGAAAAACAGCAAAAAGATGCGCCGAGACACCACCAATAACCCAAAACTGTTCATTTCTCCACCACTCATCAATTCCAACACCACTCCACCTCATTTCTAAAATACCAGTTGCAAAGATGGAAAGAAAGAGGGATATAAACCATATACTAGCAATGTTACTAATCTGCAGTCCCAGCAAATCAAACAAAAGAAAATTAGCATATAATGCAGCAATCTGTAGCTTTCACCATTAGAAAACTGCAGGAGTTAAGTAGAAATGATCTAGTAAAAATAATTTGTTTATAAGGTCTATTTCAGGAAAATTCGTCATGAACTGTTTCCAGACTCATAACGGTTATGACTATCCTATAAATAAATAAATAAATAAAGATACCAATTAATAATGGAAATACCAAATAGGCAACAATTTTTTTTTTTTGGGGGGGCCACTTGAAAGTGGATAGGGAACAAGTTTCAATTAGATAAGGTCAATTATAGATGCGAATAGACCAGTTAATTCTAATCCACACTCGAAAAACCTATTCAACCACCCCAACCAACATCCAACCCAATTTGACCACAAAAAATCAACAACCCCAACCCAAACCAAAAAACAACCCATCTCTAAAATGATCCAAATCGAAATCATAGGGCCAGTGTTGACTAAACCCAAATTAACCTAAATCTAAATGACCTAAACTTAAAGTAAATATAATTTATTTAAAAAAAAATTAATTTAATAAAAAAAATAAATATAACATGAATTATTAATTTATTTTAAAATAATAATTTTTAATTCTTTTCTTTATTAATATTATAATATTTCTCTTTTTTAAATATGATTAAAAAATTAAAAAAGAAAATTATTAGTAAAATTGAATTTTAATTATATGTTTATTTGTAACAAAAAGTTCTTTATTTTTTCTTTTACTTTGATAAAATAATTAAATAGACCAATAACAGTCCTTTTAAAACAAAAATAATAACAATAGTTCAATAAAACTAATTATAACACTTTTAAACATTTTACTATAAATTTCATAAAACAAAATCATTATTTTTAAAAATAGCCAAAGGAAAACCTCTACCTAAAACTAAAGTAAAAAACTAGATTGTAAACATAATAAATATATACTTATAGTTATATGTGATTGAATATTCCAACTTCCAAGACTTCAAATTACAAATCAAGTAAGAACTAGTTATGAGTATCTTATTATAATGATTTGTACCTTATGTTATAATGATACCTTATGTCCTTATCATGTGATATATAATAAATTAATCTCTTGTTGTCATAAATGTTATTGATAAATGTTTTTGTTTGTAACTCTAAATTTATAATCTCTTATCATATGATTTATATTAGCTTGATCAACGGTCATAATATATACTTGCTACTAAATTCATACAAAACAAAGAATTTTTTATCTTTTTGTAAAAAATTACAAAGGGAAATGTGTACATATATATATATATATATATATAATCATACATGCATATTTTAATATGATAAGATTTATACATTATACAAAAGTACCATGTACGTCAATGTGTAAAGAATTGTACCTTTACTTTGAAATTTTGTTTATTTAATTTCACATAGTTGTTTAGAATTTAAAAATATTTAACTAATTTACTTTCAAATTAATTTATTATTATATTTGTAAATATTTGTTATTATATTGCATTACAATTGATAATTAAACTTTTAAGTAAAGTTTTTAAATATAATTTAGTTTTAGCAGCAAGTTATTTCAAGCTCTATGATGGGTTCACTTGATAAAATTCTTAGTATTAAGGGTTGCTTGTCAAAGTTTGAACAACCCTTTCAAAAGAACAAAATTTTATATAATTTATAAATTTTTAAATGGATTCAAGTAATAGTTTTAATTTTCAGAAACACAATGATTACTCATTTATTTTTTTATTTTTGAATATAAGTTCAATATAATTTCAATAAAATCTGACTCTTGTGAAATAACCTATTTAAATTTAATTTGATTTAAATATAAAAATTAAAAAAAAAATTGAAATCGAAATTATCCAACTTGAATAATCCGAGTGTCAAACCCAAATTATCCAACTTGAAATGATCTAAACCCACTTAACCTAAGCCGAAGTGAACAACACCCAAAATTAACCCGACCTGTCAAATTGATGTCTGTGCATGTAAGCAAAAGAAACATGGATTACGTAGGGAAGACTAACCTGTGGGATAATGAACTTGTTAGTGAGCAAACAGACAGCAGGCAGTGTGCAATACATGAGAAGAGGAATAGCAGTGACTGGGTAGATGGTAGTGTTAACATATGCAAACCGTTCAAGCCACTTCAGCCTACCACCATAACCGTACCAGATAGGGCAATGCCTACTGAAAAGAATTTCCACAGAACCAAGAGCCCATCGGAGCACTTGGTTCAGACGATCTGAAAGATTAATAGGAGCAGACCCTTTAAAGGCTGGGCGTTTTGGCATGCAGTAAATTGATCGCCAACCACGGGCATGCATTTTGAATCCTGTAAGAATATCTTCTGTAACAGAACCATAGATCCATCCAATCTGCAGGCAAAAGAATACATGAAAATTTAACTCCATTATGGCAGATGGAAGGGGAAAGAAGTTAAGAAGATGAAACAAAAATACATACGCAGGGACAAGAGATGGACATGCAACAAAAATTGAAATTTAAAATGGAATAAAAGCAACCATTGTCCAACTTCCCATAGCGGCTATATATTTGTAAACTTCAAAACCATGCTTCAAATATGCAGATAGTCACAAGATCCGGGAGCAGAAAAATGTGCCCAAGACAAGCTTATATTAATCTACATACAATTTTTTGGTTATCACACTCAAATTCTTTTCTTCTTCTAAAGCCCAAAAACAAAGAATTTTACATAATTCAGTATTCAGTACATTACTAACATAAACTCAATAGCCATTAAAGCCAGCAATCAATGTCATTTCAATGTGCAGTGAAAAAAGGGGTTGGGGGGGGCGGGAGAGGAAGGGGAAGCAACTTACCTCACTTCCCCAGTCTGTTTTATCTTCGTATCCACAGCTGATAACATGAATTGCTTCCTTAAGAAGCGTTTCTGGTGTAGCTGACTGAGGAACACCACCATTCTCCATAAGTGTAGAGGCAACAAAAACAGCAGACTGACCAAAACGTTTCTCCAGGCTCATTTGTGACATTAGTAGTGACTTTTCATCATCAAACCCAGCACCTGATTTCACAAAAGGGACTTTTCCTTATTAGGCCGAAAAAGGCATTAAACTAATTATCATCACTAAATTCAAAAGATGAGAAAACACACACTTTACCTTCAACACCCTCCTCTATATCCTCTAGACTGAATATTGGCACAGTAGGATCAACAGGCTTGCCAGACTTCCTCTTGTCTGATCCCTTTTTATTTGATTTTGAACCCTTCTTAAGAGAGCCTGCACAGAGTGAAGACAGCACCCCTGCTTTTCTATGCTTGGGCTTAAGTGGAGGTTCATATCCATACAATGCAGTTCTATTGAAGACACATCCCGTACCGACATAAACAGGTCCTTGAATGCCATCCAAACCCCTTAAGTTTATCTATAATTTCACAAAGTATAGATGATGTGTCAAAAGGAAATCTATAGCCAGTATTTTCTATAAAAAAAACAGACACAAACCAGTCATTCTACATAACTGTAGTAACATCATTTATAAAAGCAAATATTTTGCTTAGTAAAAGATATGGTGCTTACATCAAAGAAAACGGTATTTCTGTTGGCATATCGATCATTCCGATCAATACCATCAAATCTTTGTGGAAATTGAACATAACAAACTTGCTTCCCAAGGTTTGGATCCATCAGAAAACACATAGCTTCCCTTAAGGCCTTACTATTATTTATGTAGTGATCACAGTCGAGATTCAACAAGAAAGGTCCATTAGTAAGAACTGCTGACACTCGAACCTGCAAGAAAGATTCATTGACAGCTGGGTTGAGATATGATAGACAACAAAGGGTACAAATACAGTGACATTTAAGAAGCAACTTACAAGTGCATTCATAGCACCGGCTTTCTTGTGGTGTTGGAAGCCAGGACGCTTTTCACGAGAAACATAAACCAACCTTGGCAGTTCATTGCCCTCAGCATCAAGTCCCCCACTCTGGCCTAAGAAAACCTACAAGTTTCACAAAACCTTATTGTTATTAACAACAGATGCAAATTCTTATATTTCTGGCAATCTAATAAACCTCATTCTGAATAATGAAAACTATGTAGATAACAAAAATAATTATGCAACACAATAGAAAATGGAGTGGAATAACTAAAGCACATATGTTTTCCTCTCAAGTGTCCATTAATATTAACTTCCTTATCTACCATTAAATGGACAAATGGAAGACATATAAAATCACTTGTGGAGTTTTTCCAGTTCACTTTGGGCGTACAGATTTTAATATGATCTAGAAAATTAGGAACATATGCCTTCCTGATAAGAGTTGATGCATGAGTAGTATATTTATAAATATAAAAATATCCTACCTGGATCATTCCTGGATGATCTCTGGTGTTATTACCAGGCCATGGTGTACCATCCTGCATAATCCATCCTTCTTCAGGAACTTTCTGTGCCTTTGCAACAAGCCCATTAATTCGAACTTTAAATTCTTCATATTCTCTCTGCAACAGAAACAAAGAAGTGAATATGATCAAATTTTGAATATGGAGCAAAATGGTGCAACCAAGCTAACCCTTACCTTCATAGCTCTACGATCTTTAACAAATGATGTTTGAACTTTGTCCTTCAGATAGTCAATCTTCTGTGCAAAATACCATTCTGGAGCCCGAGGCTCAATGTTATATTTCTTGCAGAAAGGTACCCATTTCCTGGCAAACTCTGATGTCTCGGACAGTGCTTCAAAAGTTAGCATTGCAGCACCATCATCAGAAACATAGCAGGAGACCTTGTCAACTGGGTAGTCAACTGCAAGAATGGACAGTACAGTGTTGGCTGTCACAAGTGGAGGCTCCTTTAATGGGTCGACAGTACTCACAAAAATATCAACAGCGGCTAATTGCGATGGCTCCCCTTCACGATCGTATCTGTAATACAGACAAGGAATTGAAACCACAAAACAAGAATAAAACACAAGGACTGGAATGACGCAACTGCTTAAAATATATAGCAAGGATTCACGAGGTTGCAGGACGAAACATCCTACCTTAAGGCAAGCCTATCTAGATACGTTTCACGGTTAACAGGTAGCCATTTTGGGAACTGATCCAATATCCAGGATATTGCAAACCAAATCTCACATATCACAGATATCAACCACAGAGCATAGGCATTTGGAACAGGGTTTGTTATTCGATAGTGCAAGAAAATGCTGAGAATAATGAGTCGCAGCATGATGACCATCCGATAAGGGTTTATTTTAGATGAGGGAACCGAAACCTTCCTTGATAGAGGCTGCCGAGCTTCATCATTCCTGCAAATTAAGAAATACAGAGTATCGATAATTGAACTTATGCAAGACAGATTTCCAGCAGGACTCAGCTCCCATACACCAGGAATTTCACAAAGGCTGCTAAAACCAGGTTCTTCTATTTCAGAAAAAAAAAAAAAAAATGCTACCTTGCTGGATTTAGAAATACCCAAGACACAGGACCGGAGAAGTGTAATCATGATTCTCAAACCTTTTAAACTTCACATGGACTATTATGAACAAGAACAAATAACATCATAAAAGTTCTAGAAATTAATTAGATAGGAACACACAGTAAAGAGTCATCCACAAGCACATCAGTGCTGGCATCAATATCTCCAGCACCCCTTTCAGAAGTAGCCTGGCCTGTACTGATAGGAACAACATTCTTCTCCTGTTTCATTTTCCAGCCATCAACTCTCTCCTTCCAAGCTACATTGCCTAATCCTGGTGAACCAAACTCCCTCACTGGATCCACAACCCTAATATTCGCTGCACGGGAATTTCAATATTTATATCAACTAGCCATAGGAGCCCACTAAGTGAATGATAAATTTAAGTTTTAGCAATTAATTGTTGTCACCCACATAAGGAAGAAGATTCATACATTTCCCACCAGCAACTCCAGGAGATGTCATAGAAAGCCGCTCAGGTGATGCAGCAGATAACTCACCAGAAACCTACAATATGTCAAAGGGAAAAGCAAAGTTCCAATCCATCATTCCATACATGAACAATTACACAGCAAGTCACTAGCTTTTAGACAGCTTATAGACTTACCTCCTGCCCATTGGTGAGCAGAGGAAGATGGTTATGTGAAACTTCTTTATCATAATTTGAAGCACCAACATCCTCCCCTCTACCATATGTTGCTTGCCAGCTCAACATTCTTTCTGCAATTTTCTGCTTCTGGTTTTGGTTTTCTAAAGAGTAATTGAAATCATTAGCACCATCATCTGCATCACCATCCTTTTCACTGTCTCCAAGAATAGCAGGACTACCTGGAACCAGTGATAAAATTGGAAAACTATTGATTATCATTGGCAAAATTGAAGGGTGATTTGATACAATAATATGAAAATGTATTCAATACTTATATGTTAATAAACGACTCCGAGAAACAACAAAATATCTCACAAATGTAAGATATATGTGTAACTTCTGAACACCATGTGAATATCTAATGAGACATTAATTTACAAAGCACCTTTTTGCCTCTTGTATCTGGTTTTGCATTGAGGGCATGACTGATTCCCATCATTCCTTTCATATTCATAGCAAGGCCTACATACAGGAAATGCACATATGTTGCAAGCAATGAATGGATCACCACCTGCGTTTTTGCCAACATTATCACCACAGATTTGGCATGTCTGGCCTACCAGATTCTTCATGGGCTTGCCCTGCTCATTCAAAGAGTAATAGTCCACTACATTTAGCAATAGAAATGGACAGGTTCAGCAATCCAAGTATGAACATCTAAACCTAGCAAATATTCCCAACTACAAGTAATAAGAAAACAAAAAGTGTAGTGAAATCACTGCAAGCAGTGATAACTAAGTTGTGATTGTCATAGTAAATTGAGGAAAGCAGTAGCAAACAAAGTCAACTCAAATTCCTTTACGATTATGAAACCAAAAACCAACAAGTTTTACTCCCGGACCTGTTGCAAGTGTTTAGCTTAATTGGAGTACAATTTTTTAAGGTGTTGACACAAAATACAAATTAAGCACCTATAAGTGGTTTACTTTTCTTTTATCTTCAATTTTCTAATCAATACAGCAAACTGCAAATATAGACAACTGTGAGTATTTCTTTCATTACATACCCTGATATCTCCTTCTGATTCCATTGTTAATTGCTTCTTTCTTCGGTTGAGAACAATGGATATAAATGGGTGTCCAAAACTACAAATATCAACAAGATATGTGCATGCCTTTATTTTACAAATGAAAGTAGAAATTTACTTCAATTAATCCTCCACTTCAAGACTAAGTTTTTTGAGCTCAAATCTGAAAGAAAAAATAAATAAATAAATAAATGAGAAAGAGATCATCATTCATTAGCTAGCATTTTCAAGCCCCGCAAACTACTTTCCTAAGAACGAAATTTTAATAAAAATTGTAACTAAATTTGAAGTATCTTATTTTCAGAGATTCCATCGTTTAGATTTCCTTCTAATGTACTAAAATGCCACTTAATTGAGTTAATGAAGTCGACGGGTTCAAATTCAATTTCTCTTCAACAGAAAATTTCAACACATACGACGACTTCCAACTAAAAGAGTTCACCAAAAGAAATCAGGAATTTCGATGCGAAATAAGACGGGGAAAATAGTAAGAATTGTGTACTCCAGTTGTAAAATTAAGAGCAAAAATCTTCTAATCAAATGCGCTACAAATCAAACAGAGTAAATTTCAAAATATCGAAACAAATCCGTTAATAAACCAAGAAAACATTATTCCAAAGCCAAGGCGATCGCTTAGTAATTCCACAATTTTCGGGGCGAAAACAAACACGACCTTACGAGACGGGACTAAAAGAGTTAATCGAACTCAGAAGCGACACATTGGCTTCAATCTCGTGCAAAAAGAGAGCAAACCTACATCAGATCTTGCAGGAAAGCCACGAGAGATAGGGAAATCTGAGAGAGAAAACTGATCTACAAACTTTGCAAATGAAGAATTGGGGAAAGAAAGAGGGACAAGCAACGCACAGCGACAAACAGCTCAGTCTCTTTCTATCCCTCTGCAAATAAAATATAAATATATATAAAAAGTAATAATTTATTCCATAAATATAAATGAAATAATTAAAGGGGTTTAATCTGTTTCTTAATAGTAATAATAATAATAATAATAGCTGTAAGCAGAGAAATGTCGTACATTACAGGCAACGAAAGTGACAGAGCAACCACAAGCTCCTTCAACTTCAACCCTCCAGCTCCTGCCACCGACAGTTCGGCTTTTAGATTTACTCAGCAACGCATGATTCACAGGTGAAATGCCGATTTACACCCAATCATTTCTTGCTTACTTTTCATATTTTAAAATGATCGATTAATTTGGTGTCAGGGTTAAGAAATAAATAATTAAAATTTTAAATTCAATATATGTATAGTGTCTATATCGACTGAATTGATTTTAAAGTCCTTCAATTAACAAAATTATTAAAAATAAATGAAATTAAAGATATTTTTACCTTTTAATTTATTTTGAATATATATATATATTTAAAAAACCTGTCCATTCTTGGAAAAATATATATTATATCTAATAAAAATTTAAAAAAAAAAACTCACAAAATAAGTCTCTCATATCTTCTATATACTTACTACCTATTATTTTTTAATTTAAAGATTCAAAGAGTATTTTTTTTAAAGTTTTAAATTTTTTTATATTTTTTTATTTTGTATATACATTGCCTGTCAAATTTTTTTGTTCATGGCAAGAAGAGAAATAAAGAAAGGAGAGAAGAAAAAATGGAAAAAAAAAAGAAAAAAGAGAGAGAAGGAGAGAGAACAAATAATTTATGTTTATGTTTATATTATCTTTTAAAATATTTAAAATATTATATATTTTATATGTTAATAATTTTAATAATTTTATTTATATTTTTATATATTTTTGTATTTATATTGTGTTTATATTATTTGTTATATATGTAGTATTTATGTTTTTTTTTTAATATTATAAATTTATATACAACTTTTTTATATGTTAATTATTCATTTATATATACTTTGATATATTTATATATTTGTATCGTATTCATATTATTTTATATTCTATGTTTATATCATCTATCAATTCATCTTATATTTTACATAGTTAGTTGTTAACGCAACAATGAAAATGTTGAGGAGGAATCCTGCAAAACAACAAAAATGAGAGAGGCCTGAAATTGGACTCCGGGGACACTCCGATGTTTAAGTCGGTAAAAGTTGCTATAAATGAAGAATAAAGAGAGAATGAAAAAATTCTAATAGCTCATAACTTAGAATTATTGATGCTACCTTTTTATACAGGTCTTGATAGGAGTTCTACTTAATCTAAAATCTTGGGCGAGTAAAAGTTATATAACAATAAAAACTTATCTTGTAAGGTAGAGATGGAAGTTATCCAATTACTTTCTAATGCTTATCTTTTGAAATAATCACACTTACTGACCAGGCGATGAGAGGATATAACAATTGCCTCCCAAAGATGTTGGCGATTATAAAGTGATCGTTCATAGATCAGAAATAACGTTTATCATGGTTATCTAACAATTTTTAGGTCGCCATTTTGTACATCGAATAAAAATGGATTTTGACTGGTAAAGTTTTTTTTTTTTCAAAATTTGAATTCTAACCACTCAGTCGGCGCATTAAATGGGTCGTTGTACCTTCCTCATGAAAAAGCGACACATGTTACAGTGTTACGAATCAATAGTAACGTTTCGTAAATTGACAGGATACCCTTATAAATACCCCTGACACCATTTCTCCACACATCAGTGTAAACGGAGTCCTTTTTGTTTACCGATTGTAGAAGCCTTCCATAGTTTCCGGCAAGTAAATCCGAGTTATTCGACCCACACGAAACTTGGTATATAAACATGCCTACTCGATCTACGACTTACACAGTGATAACTTAACCACTCAATCTACAACCGAACTTGCCTACTCGACTACGCAGTTCACACCCTTGCATGGGGGGCTAATGTTGAGGCAAGACAACGATCCCACATCGATTAGCCAAGGATAGAGACTGTGGCTTATAAAGTAAGGGCCACTGTTCTCTTATTAAGGCGCCTTTTCTCGAAGAACAAAACTGTGAAGACAGTCTGTGCACTGCTCAAACGTGAATATAACTCATAGCAGGCACAGTACGACAATTCTTATATCAACATTGCTCATTATGATTCATACTAAATAAATATATTTGTCTATATCTATACTAAATATATATGTGTCAATATTATACATTTTAAAGATGTTGGTATATATAGAAACTTATAGATTGATCTTGTATTTGTATCTGACTTGCTTGAGAAAAAATTATTTTATTAATTATTTTTAAGTTATTCAACTTTTTTATTTTTAAATTATGGTTTAGAGAGGTTGATTTGCTTGGCAATTCATAGGTTGATTTAAAAAATATACTAGATCCATTTAAAAAAATTTTAAAAATTATTTTATTACCTGTTTTTAGTTTTTTATATTTAATTTTTTTATTAAGGGATTGATTTTTATAATAATTCATAATTTTAAATCTATACTTGAACTACTCAAAAAAAATAAAAAATTATTGTATTGATTATTTTTATTTTTTATATTTAAATTTTTTATTTTATTTTTAAATCTTGTATTTAAAAGAGTTATTTTGTAAGTGACATGTGAGTCGATTTAGAATATATAACCGCAAGCACGTAATAAGTTTAAAAAATTATTTTATTAATTCATCATTTTTATTTAGTTTTTAAATGATGTATTTAAAGAGATTGATTTATAAATTAATTTAGAAACTAATTTAAGATTCATATCTAACTAATTTTAAAAAAATTTAAATTTATTTATTTATTAATTATTTTTATTTATTTTTAAATAATACAATTAAAATATTAATTCACATTTTAACTTATAAATAAATTTAAAAACGTAACAAACTTGCTTGAAAAAATAAAAATAAAAAATCGCCCGACGCAGAGGCATAACTCTCGTTTGAGATGATTTCTCGGCCTCTGTTCAACATCCTCTCTCTCCTGCAGTCCATTGTTCCGTTTTTACATCTCTCCCCTGACGAGGCATCATCTTATTTTTGCCCCTTTTTTCAAATGAAAGAAAAAAACACAGGAGGTGAGTCCACAAAACTTTTAATTGGCGTATAGGAAAAGAAAATATCGTCTGTGAGACCCGTACATTCACTTTTTTTCAAAAACTAAATTTGGGACTATCTAACGTGCTTGCCGTGATCCTGCTTTTTTTTTTTTTTTTTTCGGTTTCATTTTGCTTGCTTCTATTTTTTTTCTTTTATGAAATACAAAAAGCCTTTAATTTCTTTAACTAATTTTTTTCTCTAAAATAAAACACTTTAGTATACTTCATCTCAAAATTATATAAATTTAAAATAATCAATTCGATAAATATTAATATTAAATTTATTTATTTGAATTTGATTAATTTGATTAATAAATTTAATTAGCTTAAATTTAAAATAATCAAATTTAATTAACTCAAGTGTTAAAATAGATTAATTTGAATCTAAAATGATCTAAAAAATTAAAAAAGACTCGAATTTAAAAAACTTGATCAACACATCCAACCCGATTGGACCAAAATAATTTAACAACCAGAAACCAACAAATCTAAACCCTCAATGAATTAAATCCGAATTAACTTGAACTTAAAATAACATAAATCTAAGATAAATTGAAGTCCAAAATGGCTCAACTAATTAACTCAAAATAATCTGAACGTAAAATAATCAACCTCAATAAATTCAAGTGTTAAATCTTATTGATGCAAATCTAATTAACTTGAATGTTAAACATTATTAACTTAAACTCGAAATGATTTAAATTTAATTATATAAATATTAAACTTAATTAAATGAAACTCAAAATTACTTGAATTCAAAATGGTTTAAAATTAAATTAATTTAAAATTAAAATAATTCAAATATAAAAATTTATTAATTTAAAATATTTAATTTAAATTAATTTAATTCAAAATTAACTTGACTTGCACGTACGGATTTAGTTAATTTAATTCTTTTATCTTAAAAAATAAATTTACTTGACGTAATTCTTTCTTTTCCCCTTTTATTCACTTTTCCTTTTCAAATTTTCAAACGTTCACATCATCATTTAATGAAAGCATGGCATCACGTCAACTCTATTTAGTTCAAAATTTTTTTTATTGCATGATGGCAATTGCCACGTTCTTCTCCTCATTTTATTTTATTTTAGCTTTTATTAAAAAAAATAAAAGGAGCGAAAAGACAAACGAGACAAAACACTTCTATCTTTCAGTTTTCCTTCGTCATTTTTTTTGGCCTTTCCTCTTACCTAACGACAGCATTTTGCTGCTCAATTTTTCTACCATTTCCAGCGCCAAGTGAAAAAAAAAATTTGAGAAGTTTTCAGTGTCTTTCTTTTTGTTTTTAATCTTCCCCCTACTTTTATTGACGCTTGATCTTTCTTTTTTATTTTTTTAATCCTTCACCTATTTCCATCATTTTCACCCATTTATTTTCTTTTAATTGGTTGTAGAAAAGAGTAGGGTCTAGAGATGAGCGACAGAGGAAGGTTCGAAGATGGAAAGAAGAATGAAGCTTCGTCTGATCAAAAATTTTCAGGCCATTTCGACAATAGAAGGTTAGGTTGTTTGATGTTTACTCATGCAATTTTTGGATTTTTTAAATTAAATTTTATCACTTTTTTCTGTTTTTCGTCAGATCCAGTTCATTATGTTCGTTTTTATCATGAGGGTTATGGGTTGGTCAGATATCGCCTATGGTAACCAGGTCTGCTAATTTTAAAAAATCTGAATAGATTTAGATTATTTAAAATCATTTATGGAGATAGAAATTTTGAATCAACCCTTAACAGACCAAATTTGTTATATATTTTGTATCAAAACGATATTTTTTTAGTATATATTTTTCTCTTCAAAAATTTTTTAAAAGCCTGATTCAAAAAATAAGTAAGGAAAGACAGAGACGGGAAATTTTTTTTTTGATTTATTTATTAACATTTTTAAATACAATGAAATATATCATTCTTCTCAGTTTGTTAGGTATATTTCCTTTTAAATTTCAATCTGAATTTGTCGTTTTTAATTTGATTTTGCATTCTCTTTTTGCAGGTATAAAAATGGATGGATTTTTAGATCTAAAAATTCGATATTTTAATTTATGCATTCTCTTTTTGTTAACGTTTAATTTTTTATGTTGCATCTTTTTCTTTTATATATATATATATATATATATTATTAGCTATGGATTTTAACAGATATTCATGGCCTTTTAACAGGCATTCAATCTAAATTTATTTGTTGTTAGTTCTGAATCTTTTTACGTATATTTTTCTGTTAAAATTTTTTTTGAAAGTCTAATATGAAAACAAGGAAAGATGGACGAGGGTAAAAAAAGAATTTTTATTATTTTTTAGATATATTTCATTTAAACTTCAATCTTTGCTTTTGACTTTTTGTAGGTGCAAAAATAGGTAGATTTTTAGATGTTAAAAAGTTTATACTTTAATTTATACATTTTTGTTTTTCAAAGATTCTAATTTTTATGTTGCAACTTTCTCTACCTTGCGTGTGTGTGTGTGTGTGTATATATATATACATATATGTTCTTAGTCATGAATTTAACGAATATTCATGACCCTCATTCATCAGCATGTTTAGATTTGGATAATGGGAAACCAGTTTCCCTATCCTTTGTTAAGGCTAGGACTTATCAATCTTTTTATTTGTTGTGGGAAACTCGGTTTTTTTCCTTTCCTCCTGTGAAATAGTTGTTGGCATTGATGTGAACTTCCTTTTTCATTGTTCTCTAATTATATTCAAATTTTCCGATTTTATATATTTGTGTTTTATTGGTGCAGCCGCACTAATTTGCAACTAATTTTTTTTTATTTTTTAACCAATTTGTTTTAGTTTTCATTATGCTATTTTTTCCTTGATGAGCTAGTACCAGTCCGGGACTGGACCATGAACCTTAAGGATAGGCAAAATCTTGCTTCCATTAATGCTTTTGATAAGAGAGCTTGAACCAGCTTGGTGGGTTCATTTACAAGACAGCGTCAAGGCAGAAATATCATCACCCCAACGTACATACGACCCTGGTGTCGGCGGCGACGGCGGTGGCACTTCTCTCTTTACTGGTAAGGTCTTTGACAAGGCAGTCAGCAACTAGGGCACTCATTTATTTCTTTTTCTATTTTTATTTTGAGTAGAGATAATGGTATTTTTTTTTTTTTGCTTCTCAATTCAACTTAATATTTTTTTCCTAATTTATTTTTGGTTTTTTTTTCCATGTGCAGACTTTTTCATAAAATTGAATTTTTTAAAATTATTTTAATGCTTTATTTGGTTTTATTTAATGGCCCTTTGGTGTTAATTATAGTCGAGTATTATGAAGTGATTTATAAAAGGCACGCGGTAGAGGGAAAGGCGACGTTGGTGCCTCAAAGTCAAAAAATACAAAACAAATCAATATAGATTTTGTGAATATATATTTTTTGTCTTATGTGTATGTTTATTTCTTCCGGGATGGTTTTAGCATGGTTCTCTTTCCTAAACTTTTGTCTATAATATTAAGTTTTGAATAAATTCCATTTATTATCATGTGACATTTCTATTTAGGTTGTTTCATAATTTTTAAAAGAATTATTGTGATTTAATCTATACGTAATGGTCTTATATTGGAATACTACCTAATCCCTTATCGTAAGTTTTTGACATAAGTTATTTGGTGAGGAAACTTACAAGAATTTTATGTTTTCAAGGCCTGGTAGAGTGTTGTTGTGGCATTTGCACGTGAGTTGACAGGGTTTACAGATCCTCTTCAAATTGACCAGGCGCTATAAAAAAAGATCTTACTATTCAAATAAAAAGGTTAGTCTATGTTCACCCTATTCTAAAGCCTCTAATTTCTTGATTTTGATTTGCTTTGACAATTGACATTCTGATTACACGTATATGGCTGGTAATCTGGTGCATGGTAGTGACAACCTTGAGAATGGCAAGCATGAAACAAGTAAGGTTTTGTCGTAACAAAGCTCTAATACAATGATTAGTTCGACTTAAAAAAATAAGTATATTTTTTATTTTTATATAAATTTATATATTATTATTTTTTATTCGTTGAGGCTTTATTATTAAGATTATTTTTTATTTTTTGTGTTTGGAGATTAAGTTGTTGAAATAAATCATTTACTTGACTTAATTCTAAATTGTTATTATGAAATAATAATTTACTTTAGAGTCGCCACCAATCTTTTTTGGTTAAGTGAGATGAGTCATCTATCAGAACTTATATTTTTAAGGTTACGAAACCCACAAAAAAACTCTGAGATCTGCGATAATACTAAAAATCATGTAAAAGGTCTGGGAGTCAATTACAATCACAAGTAAGGATCGACATTCTTATGATGCTGACAACCAATACCTTATTAATCGTGTTAATTTGATTTCTAATTTTTATTCGGTTTTAGTATTTGGTATTTAACTATAATTTTCACATGTCAAAATTTTCATAAAATAAATTTATTATTTCGTATGTGAAAATCAGATTTTTAACATTTTTGAAAATCAAAACATTTTTCACTCATCATTCTCTTTCGTACCCTGCTAGAGTGCAAGAGAAATATGAAAAGTTTTAAAAATCAAAATATCTTTGTACCTCAGTGGAGAGTCGGAGGAATATGAAAGGTTCTATTTTTACAAAATTTGAAAAAGATCTCGATTTTTATTTTAAAAAAGATATCTTATTATTAAAATAATTTGTAAAACCTTTCTCATATATTGAGAGAAATTTCACAAGTATAAAGTTAAAAAGCAAAATTTTTTACCTTGATATTCATTTTTTATCCTATTAAAAACAGATTATCATAAATATGACCAAGCACCATAGCAAGCAAAAACAATTTTTTTTCACACATAATTTTATATATATATATATATATATCAATATAAATATATGTCATAAATTGCAACTAAGCTTAAATATGTATAAAATCATGAGTATATCAACGTGTTTCTTAACAAGCAACATGAAAACATCAAGGAAAATAACATGATTAAGAACATATCTACAAAATAAAATAAACATGTCATCAACAACATAAGATTCCAACAAAAGTCAAGTTATTAATAGATATACAACAAAAATCACTAAATACATAAAATTTTTTATAGCTTTCAACACTTTGTCTTTCAACATGGATCAATAAGCTTACAAAAAAGATAAAATATAATGAAAATGGACAAAAATCACAAAGTTCTCCAAGTGAATTTACCTTAAATGCTTGAAAAACTTGAGAAAAAAAACTTAAAAGTAATTTAGTGAACTTTTTAGTGTTTTTGGCTTATGGAAGCGATCCTTTTTTTTTTATGAAAACTCACTTTTTTTTTTTTTTTTTGTAATAAGAGAGGATTGGCCAAGGCTTCAAGAAAGTCCCTTGGATTATATATATATATATATATATATATATTACCTTCTTGGATTTTTTAATTTTTGATAAGATTTTAATTAATGATTTTTGTCATGCACATCATTATCTAGAGACATGAGAGAGAAAATTTTTAATTTGAATAACAATAAATTATAAGGACTAAATTGTAACAAATTAAAAATTATGTATTCCAAAAATAAAATATTACATAACAAATTTAATAAAAAATTAATCAAACTAAGTTTCTTCGGCTTGATAGAAAACAAAAATGGGCTTATTGGGCTTTTCAAAAAGTTAATAGGCTTATAAGGTCCATTAGAAGAATCAACGAGTTTTAAGGCCTATGAAATGAAAAAAAAATATTTTTGACCCATTAAAAATAAAATTAATAAAATTTCTATATAAAAACTCAAAAAGGAATTTTTGAAAAATTTTATGTGCAAGAAAAAGGTAATTAAAAATTTCAAACTCATAAAATTTTATGAGAAAAACATTTATGGAAGAAAATTATTAGTTGAAAAAAATGTAAAACTGATAAAATAAATTAAATTTTCAAAAAATGATTTAGTATGAATTTAATAAAGGTATTTGAATAATTTTAAAAATTATAAACTTAGAAAACTCCTATCAAAAAAATTATGAAGTAAAAAACTTTGCATCTTAGAAATGAGAAAATCCCAAAAATATTTCAAACTTTATAAAAATAAATTAAATTCAACACATTAATCAAAATATTAATTTACAAAAATAAAAATATGAAATCCGGATCAATTTTTACCAGGAAAAATTTCATGAGCATGGCACTTACCGTATTATGAAAATTTTAAATTTAATAA
>JBBYHK010000022.1:3435475-3454013 GCA_038382065.1 Adansonia grandidieri
TTTTTTATTTTTTTATTTTTGTGAATATTGTGAAAATTCAAGATATAATAATTTTATTTATTATTATTTTTTTAAAATCAACATTTTATATGGATTTATAGTGATCCAGTCCAACCGATACCATAGCTGTGGCATAGGCATTTGAGGCCAGTGGACTTGCATTAAAAAATTAATTAACATTTGTTTCTCAATCATTGAATTCGGAAAGGAAAATTTCGCTATATTTGACGAAAAAAAAATTATGAAGTACCCTGCCGTTGCAACCAATATACTCGCGGCCCATTTTCCTGTCCAGGGTGGACAACAATGATGATGGGCACATATTAAGTTGTCAAATAAATTACATTAAAAAAGGTAGTTAGTTGGTAAATAATTTATTATCAAAACTAACTTTTAATACGCTCGATTATTTAGTTGATTTACATCTAATAAATAATTTTTTTTAAAATTTTAAAAAATTAAATTTGTAATTTTATTTTTGCTAACAAATTTAAATTATTGCTAACAAATTTGATAACATATGTACTTTAATAAAACGTTAACATCGAAATGAAAGTTAAAAACAAAATAGTTATGAAATAAAAATAATTTAGTTAAGACATAAGGTTATTAATAAAATAGAAAATATAGTTTAATAACTAGTTATTCTTAAATAGGTGTTTGGTCCAACTTATGGAAGGGCTTATTATCTATTTGGAAAATAGAACATATGTTAGCTTGTGCAATAAGAAGATTTGCGTTTTCTAGACGAAATTATATATAAAAAATTTTAATGTGTTAATTTTAATAATAAATAAATATTTAATAAAAATCTATTACATTATTCACTTTACTGTTCAATAATTCATAAAATTATAAAAATACCTATATTATTGTACTTTTTTTAGTTTGTCAAAATTTTTCCATTGGATTCATTTGAATTTTAGTAAAAACAAAATTCTCCTTATTTTCTCATAAATTTTTGTGGTTTAGTTTAATAACAATAATTGTTTCATCTGAGTTGTTGAAGATACGTAGTATCTTATAAATTTTCAATATCTTACGATACTTGTCCATTGGGCTTACAAGTGCTATTTTTAATTTCTCTTCACAGTCAGCATGCAACAGCAACACTTGCAAAAAAAAAAAAAAAATCTACTCAAGCAACTTGCTATAGCAACTTCTTCAATGGTACCAAACAAGCCTAAATACTCTTGCATGAGTGCTGCTACGGATGAATAATTAAGTTTTAACTACTAAGCCTTCACAAGTATGATGACTAACTAAAAATTATGAGGCATGGCCATTAAAAATGCGAATGCAGAAATTGTTTATAGACAATAAAATACTTGTAATGGTAGGATAATTTTAAGCCTGTTGATGTTGCCTCAATTAATGTGTGGTTGGTGTTAATGTTTTATGGCTGGTATGATGAAGACCACCGTTGCCAACATTTTGTTGTATTCTATCTATTAGGGAAATCTTTTTCGGTTCTCGCCAGGCCAACCTGGTCAACTCGGGGAGGGGTCTTGAAGCAAAAATCATCGGTTACCACCGGTGAAAACTGAAAACATATATACAGGAGAAAAAGCACCAAAAATATCGGTGAGCCGATTTTTTATTATTATTATTATTATTATTATTATTATTATGGGTGCCGTAAGTTAGCCCCATTCAGGCAGTGAAAACAGTTAAAACTGCTCTTAGGGATTCTGACTTTTGAAACACAAAAAATGGCGTCGTTCCGGTCCCTGGAATCTGCAGTATTCGATAGAGAAGAGAACAACAGCTTCGCCTTGTTTGTACCTATGCTTCACCTAACTTTATTACTATTGCAACACCACACAGGCAACGTTTGAACTCACTTCATTTTAAATATCAAATTAAAATCTCAGGCAATATTAGCAAGCTCACATTCGCGCCCTCAACGCCTACGATCACCACAAGAACTTCTTGAAAGATTACGGTAAGTTCGTTAATTGTATCTGAGTTGCAGTTAATGCTTTTATTTCTTCACAACATTTCCTTGTTCTAATCGTTCCTTTATCTGTACTGTGTTAGACTGTTAGTCGCTAAATATTCGTCGACGTACCGTATATATGTATACTTCGTTAGTCGAAAAATGGACACATACAAGGAATTATGCAAATAATGAGTGCTATATTTGTTGCGTCTGTGTCCTAAAACATAGATGATGAACAGTCCTCTCCTTTAAGAATGGAAGGAGGCGACAGTCAGCCACACAATTTAATTTTTCGTAATTAACCTAGTAAGGGTGGTTCTCGGTGCATCTTGTCTTTATTTTGTGGTTATGGATTTTTTTTTCCTTTTTAGTTATGTCATTTGTTCTCTTTTGCTTATTGTTTTGCAGTTGCCATCTATGCAAAAGAATATTCTACTGATTTAAAGTTGCCACTTAAAATTTACCACAGTATACTTTTTTTTTGGTATTCCATGGACTTTCGCGTCTCAATATCATCACTTTTTGATTTTTCAGTACCTTAGGATAGTCTTGCCAAATAAAGCACTCTCCCTCTTTTCTTATTCTGCATCGTTGAACTTAGAGTATGTGTGGTAAGATAAAACTTTAAAAGAATGGATAGAAAAAAGTAAAAAAGTAACAAGAAAATTAATTTTCGAGACTTTACTTCATTTAATGTTTTGTATTAAAGGGAAAGTGTGTCACAAGTGAAAAAGTATCTATGCTACATGATGTTGGGTAATATGGCAACACTTTTCTGTTATTAGTACATCGAAAATATTAATGCCGAGAAAACTGAGTAGTAAACAAGGGATGGGCCAGATTAGATCTAACAGGCATAATGATTGAAATAATTTAGATAAAGTTTGGGTACATGTTTTGATTGTTGGCTAAACTGATCCTGGCTATAAGAAAAAAAAAAAAAAAGGAAAAAAAAACTACGCATTTTATAGGCAACAATAAATGCCCTAGATTAGCTTAGGTTCATCTTCAGCTTTTACCTTTTTTTTTTTCAGGTATAAGGGTTTCATCTTCAGCTTTCGATCATGAAAGTGATGATGTGAGCGAGAGCAAGCTTTTAGGACAACTGCTCCTTCCCTTTTGATGAATTCTTTTATGTACTTGACAGTTGCCACCATAGTGGCTTTGGAAGAGTTTGATATGTGGTAGCTCTTTGCTGAAATATCAAGTTGAGCTGAAACTTTGTAATCTGAACCTGTAAGTTATGTTAATCAAAACCGTGTATTTTTGTCTGTGAATGGCAAACAGAGGAGGTTTATATAAAGCCTGTTTAAGGAATGCTAAATTGTCAGGATCGCTTGTGTATGCAACTCTTAAGCAGGCGAGAGTGTTGTATGTGATTTAGATGGACTTTACTGGTGTGCAACACTTTTTTAATGTATTTTTTGTTCTGTTTTTATTATGCGCAAATGACGATTTTTTTAGTAGAAGAAGAATTAAAACACAAGGGTAGGGAAAAGTAGTTCTATTTATTTGCAAGTGATTGAGAAGCTAGAAAAGTTCGATTAAAAAAAACGAACTTGAGATTTGTTGTCGTCATTAAACTTTACAAATATCATATTTTTGGATAAGATGCTGTAGTGTTTAGAGAATGAGGCTTTGTGAGCTTGCAGTACAAGTTTTTGGGCAAGGGTGAGAGTGTTGAACTAAATTGGGATTTAGGCGTAATGTCAATCACCGACTAGCGTTGACTTTTTTAATTGGGTTTCGGTTTGGTCCAATCCAGGCACACTTGGATATTATTGTGATAACTTCGGTTCTGTTTCGCTCAGTTTTCGTCTCTCAGATTGGCTAAGCAGATGTTGCCCTATGTAATGCATGGTTATTAGCAGTTTGTATTATAGCCGCCTAGATAGTCTTAAATGTTCAAACCTCCCTACACTTCAACGTGTCTTTTTCTCAATGCTTAAAGCAATAATTTTCTCTAACAAACTCAAACAACTAGCTTTTTTTTTTTTTTTTCTTTTTCCAGACGAGTAAAAATTCTTATGTTCTATTGAAATTAGATAACCAGACAAAAATAAACAAAAAAAAAAAGGTGTTTCGAATTCAATTTACTACTACTAATAATAATACTTTTTAAACTATTTTTAATTATTTTTGTTGCTGAAGGTTTTTGTTTATAGATTTATAATAACAATAATGTTAGGGCATGGGCAGCAGAAAAGTCAACTGAGACGCATCGGGGAAACCACTGCTAGTCGGATGGAAACAAGAATGGCGTCGTTAAAGGGCCACAGAGACGCTACAACGCCGTTAAAGAAGCAAGCTAAAAACCCCGGCGGTTGGATAAAAAATAAAATGAAGACGTGGGCATGGCAAGGCCTAAAAGGGCCGGCCCCTAATATATTATCCTAATTAGGACACATTTTCTGTGCATCACATATGTCACCGCTGGCTGTCTGCTAACTGCGTACGTCCGCTCCACGCCACTCGTTTTTTTTTTTTAGAATATAATAAATAAATTGATATTTGATTTTAGATTTTGTAAACGAATTAAAAATTTATTATATATTTTATTTATATTTTAATTAATTTTTTATTATATTTAAAAATATGTATTATTATAATAATATTACTTATAAAATCTGACAATAAATAAAATAATTTTTCATAATAAATGTTAAAAAAATGTTAACCGGCGTGCATGGTAGCACTAACGAAAATGATACTTAAATAATAAAAAAAAAAAAAAATTTATTGGATCTATATGTCCTGGTATCCAACTCAACCCGTGTTCTAATTTTACCATTTACACCTTTTCTTCGATCTACATATGCATGTGTGTATATTTACATGTCCAGTAATGATTAACATAAAGAAGAAAAAAAAATTTGCCCGTCCTTCGCCTTCACTATATATGTTATTTATATTATTAAAATTGATATCGTTGTAAATGCTAGCCATTTTTATTAGTTCCTGGAGTGCCTGGTTGTATGACCTATTGAAACGACTTGACTTTCTGTGGGATTAATTACGAAGTATATATAATTAATAAATATGTCAAACAAAATGTTCCTTAGCGTTGCAAAAGTTTCCAGGGAATAATATAGGAATCAAAACTTTGGCTTTGCATTGCAACCATAAGATGAGATTGAGTCAAGAGGACTGGAGAGAATAAGCAATAGCAAAAAGTTGACAAAGTCGCCTTTAATTGGTCTTCCAAGACATTCTTCATAACGGTTTCTCATTTCTCAACCAAAGTTGTATGATTAAAAAGTACTTCTAAACGCACACAAAAAAATTGTAGCTTAAGCTTTCCTCAAAAGCTACCACTAATTATCTAGATCTCTATATTAAAAGTATCCCTTGACGTGGGATTTTAGCATTTTTTTTCATTTCCGTTTTTAAAAAAATTACAAAATGAATTAATAACTTTAAAATACTTATATTAATTATTAAAAGAAAAAGAAAAAAAGGACTTCACAGGCGTTGGAAGATAGTGATGGTGACAAGTGGCTGTTTGATCTACGTTGAACTTCCACTACACACATAATTGCTTATCCATTATCATAACCATACCAGATAGAGTTGATCTTCATCTTCATCTTGTACTATCTTTTATTTTAATCCACAAAATATAATATGACCCAAAACAAATTTAGGTAATCCGTACGTATTCCACCATTTAACCCTTTTTCTTTTAAGACTTAATTAGAATATGGTCGGCAACAAATTCTTACTAATAAACAAGTTTTGCATAGTTAATTATGCTTCTAAAAATTATATTCCGTTTACATACTATATTTATATTGAAATCTATAAATAATTCTTCTAATAAGATAAAGAAACATTGTAAAACAGTAAAATGAAACATAGTAGAAGATTATAAAATGAAATATTAAAACATATACTCAAAAATAAGTACAGTAGCTAGAGACTACGGATAGCTGCAGGTGTGGTGGTCGATATATTTTGATAGAAAAAGTTGCAAAGAGAATTTTAAGAGTTCAAAGTAGCTAATTCATGGAAAGATCCCAAAAGAAGCATCATACTCCATATTTATAATCTCACTAAGAGAAGTGACAATAGAGAGTGGGAAGCTATCTGAATGTCACATGTGTAAAACTTGAGAGAACACGAGTTCATTGCGAAGAAAAGATACAAGAAATTAAAAAAATCAAACTGGATTAGTCAACTCAAAAGTAACCGAAACCTTTTTAATCTGATATGATGCACAGAACCAAAATATTTTTCGAACCAGTAAAAAATCAAGTTTACATATATATATATATATTGTTAAAATTTTTTAAATTATTTTAGTGATGAAATATGAAAGAAAATATATCAATAGGCAAAAACAAGAATCTATCTATCTATTTATGTCTAGGCGTAAGAAGTGGATTGTGTGAGAAATATCTAATCTATTTGGAAAATACAAAGCAGAAGTTATGCTTGCTGTCATTGTTTTGCTTTGCAAGCAATTGAAAAGTACACTGGAAATGGCGAGACAAAGAAGTATAAGAAAATAAGAAAAAAAGAGAAGGCAGGCAGTCCAATTGAAGGTTTTTTTCGAATGCTTACTAACTTCACTCCAGCCTTCTCATTTGCTATTTTTTATCAATTTTCTTTTCTAGCTTATAATTAGGACAGAGATACAAATCCCAAACATAAACACATAGTTAAAATTTATAAAATAAAGGTATGTCGATTAATATAGTAATATTATTATACATAAATATATATATATATATATATATATGGGAGTAGAGTAACTGTCGTGTGTTACGACACATATAAAACAATAAATAAATAAGTTAAGAGACATTTGTCCGTCTCTCTATCTAATTTAATCCAATGCCGCCATGTCTTTGTTAAAGTTGCCGGGAGAGAGAGAGAGAGAGAGAGAGAGAGGGAAAAAATGAACCAATCCCTGTAATCTTTGCTCCTCAAAATCCAATCCTCTTATCATTCTCTGCTTTCCTCCTACAGTGAGTACTCTGTATTCTCTCATCCTTTTTAACTTTCTGTCAAGGGATCTTCTTGTCAGTTTTTTTTCGCGTTTTGGTTGATTTTATGGGAGTTTCCTCTTTGGTTGACCTGAAATTTTGGGGAAAGAAGATGTTTAATGTGAATAGTGCTATGGGGGGTGGAACTGGAGATACCCAGATGCAAAATTAGAAATTAAATCACCAAGTTGTATGAAGTTCAGCTGGACGTTAATTCACGCTCTCTGAATTTTGAACAATATTTTTTGGGTACAATTTTGAGCTACTAGTTTTAAGTGTCGTTTTATTTTGAAGTTTTTATTTTTAAATTTCAATTGAATTTTGAATTAAGGGAACCTCCCCCTTTTATTTTTGTTGTATTAGATGATAGTCAGTGGGAAGTTGAGATCGTTCTGGAATTTTCTGTTTCTATTCTGCTCATTTCTCTGAGGGAAAATTCTCTGTTTTGGTATTTATGTCTCTAAATTGTATCTATCGTGCAAAATTGTTTATCCTCCCTATTTCTCTGTTTTTGATTGTCTTAGGGACTAGGCCGCTGATTCCAGAATAGATTAGTGTATAATGCCAACAAAACGGGGGAATGAAGATCGACAGATAGACCTTGGTGCTCAAAGTTTGTTGCAGTCAACTGCCTACTCGGAGCCATGGTGGAAAGCAGTGGGGACTAACCCCTTATGTGAAGCTGCCTCAAAGTCACCTTCTGGAGAAAAACTAAATGATCCAATGGTAAACGGAGCTGTGCATTCACAGGCTCACGCTGGCTTGGGCAATGGAGGTAATCCACTAAAGAGTATCTGATTACTATATGATCACAACTTGGATTTTACATACTAATTAAAGATGGGATACTTTTTTGTTTTTTTAATTTTTTATTATTATTTTTTAAAGCTAGAAGACAACAAGACTTCGGTTTTGGGACCAAGTGAATTCTGTGATTTCGTACTGATAGACCGATTTTTTTTTCGTAATCGCTTTACAGGATTAGTGAATCTGTCTCCATTTACTACATGCTGATAATATGTTACGATTTGACAAATGAAAGAAAAATATGCCAGCCACTTTTCAGTATTTCTACAAACTTACCACATACGCAGGTGGCTTTTTAACTTTTTTTTTTAGGACTCCTCACACAGTGTTGGTGTTTTGGGTGGGAACATATACCCTTGGTGTTGATTTTCAGAAGTTCGTATGTGCTGTCTTAGTTTATTGAGGAGGATAGCAAAACCCGATCTAATCAAAGTTGTGGGGATATCTGCCATCTGAGAATGATAAATAGTGTCATGTTATATGTCTGCTTCTTGCATAAAATTGAGGCATACTACGTATTTATTAGATACTGATGTAATCTTAGTTTTTGGATGAGGCGGGAGAAATGGACAAGATCACCAATATCTCAAACATGTTCCTTCCGCAGCACCCCTTACATTGGGTGAACACTTTGAGCCAAATTCCCAATTGGAACTAGTTGGTCACTCAATCGTACGCCCTCTCTCTCTCTCTCTCTCTCTCTCTCTCTCTCTCTCTATCACACACACACACACAAACCTGTGGACACATCTAGATACGTATAAAAGCATTCATGAGCTTGCACCAACATGCATCCGTCCATGTATTCTTGCAGTGAACCTACTTGTTTTATTCTTTAAATGTCTATGAGATTGCATTGATTCTCTCTTTGACTGTGTAAGATATCTTGCTACAAACCTACCAGGTCTCGCTATTGAATCCCTGTTCAGATCCGCAATATGGTGGAATACTGGCATCTTATGGGCCACAAATGATGGTGTGCTCTGAGTGTCTTGTTTTGTGTTAAATTGAATAGCAGGAAAGACCGAATTTAGTGACTATCATTTTGTAGTAGATATAGCATCTGATTATTAGAATTTCTTGTCTCATTTAGCCCCATAATGAATTTCATCACTTTGTAATTATACAATTTTAACAAAAGCTTTTGCAATTGTGACGCTTCTACCTCAGATTGTGGCTCATTAGCTCTACATAATGCTGTTACACTGCCAAAAATAGTGCTTAAAAGTTAATACCAAATGAGTTCATCCTTTTCTTTATCTATTTTTTTCTTTGCTAATTATTTCACAGTTTGTATACAAATTGCAGAAGAGCAATTTTACCATCCGATTGATGCGACCATCATCTAACCTTTTTTTTTCCTTTCAATTTATCTACAGTAACTGTTTTTAGCATAATTTTTGTTAGTCATTGACGTACGACTCTTACTTTAGGAACTTATTTCATCTAAGTTTCTTCATATGGATCTTCAAATTATTTTCATGTGTTTTCACTAGCCGAGATAGTTTGATGAACTTATTAATTTGAAGGTTTAAAATATGTCTATTTGTCTATATGTTACATTATTCCATATGGAACTGATGAACTTAATGCATTCTCTTGCTAAATAAATTTTGCCGTCAACTTTTCTGATAACTCCAACTATGTCATGCCAGGTGTTACCACATCTATATGGAATGCATCATGCTAGAATGCCTTTGCCTCCGCAAGTGGAAGAGGAGCCTGTTTATGCAAATTCAAAGCAATAAAATGGAATATTGAGGCGAAGACAAATATGTGCTAAGGCTGAGCTTGAAAAGAAAGTCATTAAAGTTAAAAAGGTATAAATGGTACTTTTAGGTTTTAATTTTTTTCCCCTTCTTCTTTGTGGTTGGAAGAAATGTACAAATTAGGGAGTTCCAGGACTCAAATTGTTTGCCATTGACTACAGCCATACCTTCATGAGTCCTGGCATCTACATGCTATGTGAAGGGCTAGGGGTTGCGGTGGTCGTTTTCTTAATAAAAAGAAGCTGGATGATGACATTACCAGTCCCAACTCAGAAAAGGGCATGAATTCAGATGAAAACATTTCAGCCAAATCAGCTAACTTAGTTCGGTCTGAGTGCCTATCTGCCAATAGTACTGGAAATTTGAATTCCTTCTATGGTCAGCAAGAAGGAAACGGGTCACTAGTTAAGGATTTGCACGGAGCGCAGCCTTTAGCTAAAGGTAACAACAATGGCCATGGTCTGTCATTGACATACTCATCATCCAATGATGTTGTAAAGGGTAACTACTTTGGCCGGCGGTGGGATATTGTAAAAATGAATGGGGCACAACATATGGCCCCTTCAATTAAATGAAATTTCTCCTTGATGTGGGTGGCTCTTTCCATTCCGGCATTGCTCTGCAGGTTTGGCATTTGTTAGACTCCTGATTTTTGTTGTATGTATTTGTGTCTAATGGGGAGTCTTCTTCTATATAGGCAAAGCTGGAGGTATTTTGCCCCTTCAATGTTGGGTGTTAGAATCCCTCCTGGAGTGGCGTTCCTCAGGCAATTCATTCTTGGCTTTGGTTTGGTTAAGAGGGGTTATTATATGAGGAGATATGTGGTGTTTGGTTTTATCTCGACTCTGCTGAGTTGCTGGACTGGACGTGCCTCCCATTAATCCCTTTGTAAAAAGTAAAATAGGTGTTGTCTCTACTTATCTACCAAGTAGCAAAGTAGTTGTGACTGTGCAAAGTTAGAAACAATTTACATTTGAATGTTGTATCAAAGAGCGTGGAGACTTGTGCTGTGTATGACCTAAGAGTTTTTAACATTTCCACTAGTGTGGCCTTAATAATGTAAAAACGGTGCCTGTTGCTGCTGCTGACCGCTGTTCTTCTTCTCATAGGCATTGATATTGTCATTGTGGGTTATTGTAATCGTAATGCTCCTGAAAGGTACAATTACATTACATGCTTGATAAATTATCCTGTTAAAGCGAAAAGGAAGGAAGCTTAAACCTTGAGTGGGGAAGATGAAATTTTTTATTGTAAAAGAAAGGTAGTATATCAAATGATTTAAAGCCCAAATATCAGCTCTGGCCGTCCCCGAGAACCCTGCAAGAATGAACGGAAGAAACCCTCCGCATAGGCTACGCATTTGTTGCTGCTTTCATCTGTTGCTCTCTTTCTAATGATTTATTACAGCTTCTGGCTTTCTTTCTTTCTTTCCTTATTTCAATTTGGTTTTATGCATTATCAGCACTCTTCTATTACTGGTGATGGGCATATTGCATTTGCACGTTCGACAAAAAGGACTTATGGAACTTCATTCATCCAATGCAAAATCAAGTTAGGCTAACGTTCTGTTTGGTTCAGTGTGATGGGTATTACATTCCACCCATATGCAACGGGTCCACAATAACCAAACGTTTTCACGCTGAATCGCCTAAATGGATTACAGCCACATTACAGGAAGGGCCTGAATAGCCATTCAGTGCCCAACCCACTGAATGGCTCTTGAGCATCGAATGGCTATTCAGGCTATCCCTGTACTAATTTTTTTTTGCCGTAATTGTCCTTCATTCTCAGCAGTTGTCTCTCACCAAAATCTAACAAAGCGGAGTTCGGTAGAGGAGGGAAAGAGGGAAGGAAAGGGAGATATCACAAGTCTTCATCGGGGAATGATAATCTACTCCAGGAATGCAACAAAATGCTTTTCTGAAACACTGAAAAGCAAAATTCTTCGTTATGGTTTTAGGATTTTTTTTTTTTTTTACAGGATCTTGATTTTCTGAAATCATTTTGCTAAAGGTGGAGTTTTTAGTTTTTTTGTCTTGGGATTTAGGATTATATCTACGCTTCTAGGAGAGAATTTAGGAAAAACTAATCGGAGAATAGGAAAGAGGAGACAAAGATCTAATTAAGTACACTATTTTGGAGTGAAAAAGGATGACGGAAGACAGTGACTGACGGCGGCAAATGGCGGTGATACCCACCGTAAATTAGGTTTATGGGAAAAAAAAAATGAACTACTGGATGGACTGATGCTTGAATGTGTGAGAGAAAGAGGGGAACAGTGAAGTAGAGAAACACGACATTAAACAATAGGCGGGAGAAATTTGAGTATTAATATTAATAGATTTTTTAAAATATTTTTAATAATTAATATGTTATTTTTAAATGTATATTAAAATATCTTTAAATATTATTAAAATTTAAATTCTGTTTAAACTATTATTGTTTAAATATAATATTATAATAATATTATTTTTTGTCGAAGTTACTCAGTATCCGAACATCACATTGGGTACCAACTAATCCGGATTTGAGTGGAGTAGAATCACAAGGGCGGCAAAGCTCTTCTATAAAGTGCGCAGTTGCGTACCCAGTGACTCGAACTCTGAGACCTCTGATTAAGTTAAGACAACCTCTGGTTAATTGATCCGCACGCTTAGTGATATAATAACATTATTTTTTAAATATTATTTATAAATAAATTTGAAATGTAATCATTAAAATATTATTATAAATATTTAAATAAAATATATCACTATTTGTAATGGTAAAGTTGATATTTTATATCTATTTTTTATCAATTTCTTAACATTATTTTGATAGGATCAAATAATTTATTATTATTCCTCGTCTATATTTCATTCCTTCTCTTCTTAATTCTTCCTCTATTTTTTTTTTTTAACAAACCAAACATATTATAAAGATTTTCAAGCTATATATTTTTCGTAGTTTAAAGCAAATTGTGTATATATCCATTCTATTGCTGTACCCGTGACTACTCATTCGGAAGATATCATAGATTAGTGCGTCGTATGCATACATATATACATATACTGATCTGGCATTGCATCAATCCGTCTGTCAATTTTCCGCCTACTGATAATTTAACCCACCCTCCGACATCTGATCTTGTAATTGTTTCTTGCTATTCGTTGTTATTCTTGTCAACTGCAATCCGATATTGTTCAGATATTCTAGATAGCAGAGCCGTCAGTTTAGAGAAATCAATAAAACCATAGGCCAAAGGATGGATTAGGAATTATCACTATATATATATATATATATATATAGTATTTTTATACATGCGCAAGAAAATTACAGTTGTGTATACCGTACAGCCGGACAGGGACAGGCATTATTATTACAGTTAAAAACCAGTCGTCAACAGAACAGCTAGTTATACGGTGTCTACTATACTAAGGAATATTCTCCATCAACTTATTTGCCTGGAAACTCGGGGCTTGTCTCAACAATATCTATTTTGCTTGCTCTTGAAGTTGTTCCTGTTCCACGGGAAGCTAAAGTAAGATCACACAAATTTCAATCCATGTAATGTAAGAGCAGAACGAATTAAACAATTTTATCTCTTCGTGTAAATTGTCTGTCGTCAAAGATATGTATGTATGTATGTATTAACCTCCGTCACAAAGAAAGCATGGAACCCATAAGGAACTCTGTGGGGTAATTCAACAACTGCAACAGGATCTGCTGACATTGTTTTTGCATCAATCACATTCACTGATGATTTTCTGTTCACTCAAAAAAACAACAACAACAATAATAAGTCAAACCTTCATCTCAGAAAGACCAAATCAAATGGAAATTTGAATGAGCCATCAAATTACAGTGACTAGTTACTTGGCTTCTCATTTGGGGGGAAAAAAAAACAGTTGAAGCAACAAGGACCATATGTGTGTTTGTATACATATTCATGCTCATACAGTGCAAATAATGATACTGTGTAAAAGGCTAAAACATTCCAATATTTGTGTAATTTGTATAATAACAATATCCAGTTGTCTACAATAAACGAAAAACTTACTCCTGTCAATCACCAAAGCATGTTTCCAGAAAGTAAAAAATTCAAAGCATGGAAACAGACACACGTGAAGCAAAGGAGCAGAAGCAATTCTGACTCGCTCAAAAAGGACAAGAGTCAGGGAGAGACATACCCAGTATTTTCATCATGTACAAAGAAAATCAAGTAGCCATCATCCTCTTCAGAAGTGGTCCCTGGCTCACGAGGCACAAAAATAGCTTCTGAACCAAATTTACCGGGACCCAAGTCAAACAGGCCTTGAACGTTTCCCCCAACTTCAATCTTTTTTTTTCCTGCCCCTGGTTCGGCATGCAGATCGAATTTCACAATCCCTTTGACTTTAGCAATGCTGTCCAAAATGGTTCCATACACATACCTTTGTTTTCTAAATTCACCCAAGAGAAGCAGCAAGTAAAAAATAACATTAACATATGACAATGATAAGTGGAAGTATAAACTCGATTAAAAGAAGATAAGCATATCATACAGTAACATGTTTTCAGATTACTGACACCATAACAGATACATACCTGCCAGTGTAGTACTCGTTCACCCTAGGGAAATCAACCGCTGAAGCTGATAATTTCTTTTGTGAAGCAAGACCACTTTTCATGTTGAATCTCATCTCATACCTGATTTATAATAATAAGCATGAGAAACAACTTTCAATACAAAAATCATTGCAAATTCACATAAGAGGTCAGAGTCTCACAGCTCATTTGAGAAATTTTCAAGCTTGTCTTTGACCTCCCCACCGACAATGTCCAGATCTGGATTCTCAAGGCGGCAAGTAATCAGAACAATTTCATCTTCCTCCTCCCAAGCATTCGCTAGTAACAGAACATCATAAAAGGAGTTAGATGCTAACCCATGCATGTACAAAGATCAAATATTGAGCATATAATTTTAGAAATTTTTAGAAATATAATGAGAAGAAATAATGTTTTCATAGAAGACTTATATGACCTTCCTGTTGGTAGCCGAACTGATAGTAAGTAAAAAATAAAGATTGAGTTCCTAAGAGAAAGAAGGAAAAGACATGAAAAATCAAGGATTGAGTTTGGGAAGTTCGTGAAAAGTCTTGTCCTAGATAATTGTCAAAAAGTAATAGAGTAGCCACTGCAGTTAAACTGATCAGATAATAATTGTCAACGAAAATCACTGTTTATTGATTATTCTCTTTTTTTTTTCTGTAAAAAAAAAAAAAATCTTAAGTTAAGTTTGGTATCAACAAGTCCATGGACAGGTTTATGCTGGTGCTGTTTTATGCCCTTGATAAGTCAGAACACTGTATTAAAACAAACAAAGTTAACTCCTTGAAGAGCTGATTGAATGTGTATGTCACATATGAATACGCAAAAGGCCATGTTCAGCTACTAGGGAACTCAAACTATCAGCAGAAGAAAGTTTTGGAATGTAAAGAAGGATAAATGCAAGCAATACCATTATGGAATATAAAGCAATTAGGAAGCTCAAACCATCTGATTAGGAGGTCATCCTTTGCATATCGTGGAAGCACACCAAAACGAGCCTTCTTTGAAGCATCAAATGAGAATATCAGCTTCTTTTCTTTAACCATTTCCTGAAAATTTAAATGTCAATGTTCACAAGATGTAATCATTACAATTCTCAACAATGATGCCAGAAGCCAAGATTCCATTATTGTCTACCAATAATCTTAGTCACCCACCAAAATAAAAATTTTCAGGGAGAAATCAAACAACATTTTAGGAACCCAAAGCTGGTATCTGCTAGAAAAGAAAACAACACTGTATAGAATGTGACATACCTTTGGTCTAAAATACAAAGGAAGATCCAAGAAAATTGCATAATTCTCAGTAATTGCAAAATCATGCATCATGATTGGTTCTGATATTGTTATTGGTACTGGGTCGTGCATGAAACCATCTTTTGAAATAACTCTGTATGTGATATATGGAGGCAAGTGTCCATAGCCAAAAGTAAACATCTCACCTGCATGCAGAAATCTCATAAATCGAAAGCATTTTATCACTTTGTAACTAATAACTTGTAACTTACTGATCTCATTTTTAAATGACAGTTCTCACCAGTGACGGGATCAACCTTCGGATGAGCAGTGAAGGAATGTGCCAACCGCTTATCATAATCAAGCATGCCAAGAGTTTGGAGATCTCCATCCTCCAAGACTTTGAGGACATCTGTATGTTGCAATAGGGATTACAATTTAATACCCCAAGTTTCATCCAAAAAAAAAAAAATCCTAGTAAAAAATAATAAGAATTGCAAATAGAAGTGAATGTTAGCATCCTCAACCCTTCTCATTCATTTTTAAAAGAAAACTTAAAGCGAGAAGACAAACTTACAAGGTTTATCTGCCTCTTGAAGTGCCAGAAGTTTCCCATGGTGATATATGAGAGCAGTATTAGCTGTTCAATGATGATATGCCAGGTCAGAGTTTCACATCAATAAGATAAGCATTTTAAAACAGGTAAACCACTAGTGGTGAGAAATAACAAAAAATGGAGAGGGTGGGATTGTTTTCAGATTGCACTTTAAGTGATAAACGTGCCAAGGATGCATGGAGTAAATTGAGAGGCAAATAAGTTTCGGGAGCTCCCTTCCGGAAATGTACCAGATCAACTCAATGCATCAAAATGAAGAATGTAATCCATAATCCATTCTAGCTCACTCAGTGCTTCACTAACGTTTCCTTGTTATAATGGTTTGAAGAAATAAAACTGGGATCTCAGAACCATTCAGCCATATCTACCAAGCAGATTTAAAGTACAATGCATCACAAAATCATGCATAAGCTATAAAAATCTTCTTTTTTTTTTTTTTTTTAAATAGCAACTGCATATACATCACATGCCTTGAATTCACTGCATTATCTTGCATTTCAGCAGAAACAGACTCAACAGATTTACCTGTCCCATATCCATAAGATAGATCCAACACTTTAGCCTTTTCTCTCAGCTTCTGTATATTGACCATTAGCAATCCAAAGAGTCCTTTAAGGTCTCCGACCTGAAAAATGACATATTCAAGAAGAGGATTGTGACATTTCAAGCATTTGCAACAGAGGTTTTCTACAGCTAAGATTAAAATTCTAATGCTTATCTTAAAGTCACGGAGCTGTGAATGTCTTTTCATCACTGTTTAGATTTTCATAAGGCCATACCACTTAGGAGCAACTCAGAGAAATAAAACATAGCCCGTACAACTTTTGCGAGGCTTTATATTCCGGTAATTCATGTCATTAAGCATATTCCCTTCCAGCATTATAATGAAGAAAAGAAAAAGTTCACTAATTAGAACTAATCACTTAAAACTTTTCAACCTTTCTTGTCAGGAAGGTAACTTGCAAGGCATACCTTCATAAATTTTGCCCCTCCAAAGAACTCTTCTTGTTTAAGACGTGATGTCCTGACATAACGAGAGACATATGTTGCCTTTCCATCTTTGATGCGCATACCATGAATCATTCTGCAAAGCCCACAATTGACGATTTACTATAATTTCTTTCATGCAACCGAAATAAGTAAAGGTAAGAAATAAAGAACAAAGATTAGAATTGGCATTTTGACATGCATCCATATAGCTGGTGCAATAAATAGATCCATGCTAATTAAGACAGACCATCCCTGTTATTCAGAGAACCAGTGTGCATCCAAAGCAACACATTTGATTTGGTTTTATATTTACGTTCACACTCTAAATTAGCAAAGAAACGAAATAAATTTATATAAAGGGTTAATTGAAGGAACATACCCATCTCCATCAAACCTGTTAGGCAGAGAAATTTAAACAGAAAAAAAAGAATTAGAAGTGATGGTAGATTTATATGGTTAATAAATCAAACTGAAACTTGATTCACTAGAAAAACATATGAGTACCAGTGATATGCAGCCACAGGAGAAAACCTGGGGTTGGGCCCAACCCTGACAAATTCACCATTCAAGCATTCCTATATGAAAAAACAATACTCCTAGAAAAATATTAGGAACATACAATAAAAAAAGTATTGAATCAAAATATAAAAATTTAGTTAATCCAATTATAAGCATTTTAGCGAAGCAACAGTAAAGATAAACAGTTTCCTCAAAAAGGAAGGAAGAAATTTTTTTTAAAGAGAGAGAGAGAAGATTACACTCTTTCTCTTTCGTAACTAAGGAACAGAGAGATGGAATGAAAGATGGTGCTGAGTGGGTAGTTAAAAAAGGAAAGTAGTATAGTATTTGCTTACAGGGAGATGGCCTTTGACAGGAAGATCTTTGGTAGGAGGAGTTTCGGTTGGAACGGGAGCGAAGTTACCCGACAGATAATGTTGAGGCTGCGATGAATCGTACATAAGTCTAACTATCAACTTCTCCAACCAGTCAATCAGTTTGGACCTTAGCCCTTTTTGCGCCTGAGGATGGACCTCCAGGATTCCCGTTCCAGCTCCATCTCCATCTGCAGCTCCATTCACCAGCTTCATCTTTTCCTCCGCCATTTCTACGTCGCCCCAAAACAATGGGTGGTGGTGGTGGTGGTGAGGAAGCCAGAAAGTGTGAATAATAATTGTATATATCCGCTGCCTGCCCTCGTTTGTCACATCCGCCTTGTCGCTAGCGCTGCTTGGAGTATGATGTGCCACGTCGTCTAGGAGCTTAATACTATATATAAATATAAATATAATATTTGTATATGTAGTATGGGATATGACATTTAAATTTCCATTTCTTATATTATATATATATATGTATAAAATTAAGCATTACCACAGGTCGATAGAAATTTGCTATAAAAAACAAGGAAGTCAAATTTTGATGCTTGATTTTCCCTCTTATGAGTTCGGAGGAGATCCCATCCGAAACCCAACAATTCATTGCCCTGCAAAGTCTAAAATTATCTTCGAATTATATAAAAAAAACAAATTATCAACTATCAAGCATAAAAAAATAAATAAGTTTATTTTAATATTTTATTCAAAATTTGATACCAGTATAATTTTTGTGCGAGTTATATATAT
>JBBYHK010000022.1:3454113-3475839 GCA_038382065.1 Adansonia grandidieri
TATATATATATATATATGCGCAAGTAGTGTAGTTAATTTTTTATTAATATATATATTATCATTATTAAAATATTATATGAGCTAATGCAATAAAATGAATCGCCTAAATGAGTTTTTTCACTGTACGAGGATTAACTAAATGACCTCGCCTTGTCGTCAAAATCCCTGACGTTAAAAAATACCCCTCAAAAAAGGCAAATATTTTCCTGGCAAACACCCTATGAATAAAAGTTTGCAACATTGATTCACCCAACCACCATGGGTGTAGCTTGGGTAAGTTAATTTGGGAGGGGGGGGGGGCAAAGGGTTGGAGATGAGGTTCAAGGAAGGCTTTGGATCCACTAAGTCATATGCGGCCCAAACCTGTGGGCTGTGGCTGCATGTAGCCTAATGCAAGGGCATTGGGTCCATGCCATTGTCAATCTCAGTGCTCTCAGTCACTCATCTTCTAATAATAATTTTAGTAGTTTCTTCCACCCTTGATTTCATAATTACTTTTATGGGAGGAAACGAAACGAAAGCAAGAAACCTCGGGGGACGGCTTATTCATGGAGAAACCAAAAATCCCAAGCTATCAGAAAAGAGGGACTTGACGATGGACTAAACAATTAAACTCCTCTACCACTCAACGCAGCTTCCTTTTCAATTCCCATAAACACCCCCAATTTATGCATATCCCATTGTTCTTTCTTATTCATCATCAACTTCATATATAAAAATTCTTGTCTTCTTCCATTGTGAATTAACATATTTTTTACCCTTTTTTAATATCAGAGCCTTGATTGAACAAATCCCTATCTCTAAAATCCCGGAACAGTTTAGATGATATAGCTGCTTAATTTGCAAATCTATATGTAACACAAAAGTAGTGTCGTGAAAACCCGGTTTGATCGAATGACATATGCATGAAAAATTATACCATGAGCCCTTTTCACCACGTCATCTATGGTCCCGTTCAATTAAATTTATCCATGTCAGTTGTCTTTTTCACATCAGCATTTTTTAAGCCCTTCCCATTACGTCATCCATAGTCCTATCCAATTAAATTTATCCATTTCAGTTATTTTTTTTCACATCAGCTATTTATTAAATAATTTTGAAGACTTTTGTATGATATTAAAAAATGCTGATGTGAAAAAGATAACTGACATAGATAAATTTAATTGGATGGAACCATAAATGACGTAGTGAGAAAGGCTCATGATATAATTTTTTCATATGCATAGATAAACAAATTTTAAGGAAACAAAAACTAATTATCCATAACCACCCACCTCGTATCTGTGTATTGGCGTAGAAAATTCGTTAACTTCCATTCCATTTCTATATACGAAATGACAAGATCATTTGGGTGGTATAGCACCTGATGACACACTTGAAAAAGCCCCCGCCCAGGCCCACTGGTCGAACCAATGACACTATTATTCCACTATTAGCTCATCGTCACCCTCACCCTCACTTCACCTCACCTATTTCATTATTGTTTACTTCTCTTTTTATTTTGTCTAATTTTTAGTCCACCGTTTCCCCTTTTTTTTCGCCTAAACATCTACAACTGACAATTAAATTCTCAAATTTAGTTAAAATAGGTTGGCAATTTTGGAACTTCGTATGTCAATGCCATTATTAATCTAATTGCCTTTGAATTCTATCTACCTGGTAAGGGAGGGTCAATGTTTGGTATATCTCACGCTTTGACTTTAAACTTAGTGATTAACTTCCAAATTTAATTAATACATATTGGTATATAATACATATATTTGACCTATGTATGTATAAAAATATTCTATACAGGTTTCCATACGTTATAGAGCTCACATATACGTTTATATATATATATATATATATAGTTATTAATGTGTTGTTCGGAATTCTTCCAAAACAAAAGCAATACTTTTCTAAAGTACCCTAACTGTTTCTTTTCCAATTATGTGAAGAAATGGAGATTCATCTCTTAAAATAACCAACTCATAGACTATATATATAGACACGTATAAATGCATATATGCCATATGCATTCATTTCAACGGCCTATAATAAATTGAAGGACTGTGAACTCGAAGTCTTGCCTTCGATTGTGTCGTAAAAAGCGGACGTCTCCTTTGAATGGCACAATGTCACAGTTTACACACAAAACATATATTCCTCAATTGTTAAAACGGATCCATTAATTACTCATCTCTGAAACACAGGCAAAGCACAATAAGCAAAGCATATAGGGGTGACGCTAGCTGCATTTTTTTTTTTCTTCCTTCCTTTCTCTAAGTTGTCTCTCGCAAGCCCAAAAATGCTCACGCAAATCCCATTCTCTTAACGCAATCTTTTAACTTTTTTTAATTTCCCTTATAAACGAACGGCTAAATCATCTAGATGCTGATTACTTCTCTAACTCACCCAACCAAGGACAAGATTTTTTTCCTTCTTGATTTTTCAAGTCTGATGTTGATAAATTATGACATACATCGGGTGCCTATGTGGGCAGAAAACAAAATATACTTAGGGGGAAATTCCAACTATTACTTGCGGATCCATATATATGGAATCAACTTTGTGGAATTTGTTTTTCGAATCATGATATATATATATATATATATATCATTTAGTTTTTGGGCTTATGAGGCAATGGTTTTAAATGTCATATAGGCAAATGGATACTTGGTACGGCATGAGGTGACTAATTTTTCCATATTTTTACAAATTGAGGGAGAGAGGACCGATATCTCGCAACCTCTTTTTTTGGGAACATATTATAACGCCCACAAGAGAACCATGCCTTAATAATTTTGTCTCTATAAGTGCCAAAGATATAATTTGATATATCTATGAATTTATGTACCAAATTGTAATGATAATTTTTCGGACACCAAAATGGTGTCATTGTGCGTTAATATTTTCCTTTCAATTGAAGTAATTAAAACGGCTCGTTGTTGGGTTGAGTGGACGGGCTTTGGATTTTTCTTTCAATATGTATCATCAGTTAATGTAAAAAAGCAGATCTATTAATGTTGTTTGTAATAACTCGTAAAACAAGAGAAAAATCTATTTCATCTTGGCGGCCATGGGATTAGACTTTCAATGTGACAATGATAATGAGAAATTAAATTAAATGCATGTGTTTACATTGAATTGAAGCTTTAAAACTGTTATTTGTTCAAATAAACTACCAACTGTAGTAGTTTGTAGTCGAAGTTGAGGACTTTCCATTCCAATAACTGCCCTTTGACCCGGGATGGTTAAATTATAAATTTCCAGGTGGTTTTCTGACCCCCCCCCACCCCCACAAAAAAAAAACAGGTGGACTAATACCGAAATTCCTTAACCTAAGATTGAAAAAAGGTGAGTAACCATACCTAACGCATTTACTAGCACTGGGGTGCGCAAAGTCACCATGTCTGACTATGATCTGATCCCATGCCATCCATTTATGCTCAAAAAACAATATTCTCGTAACTGCTCTAACTGTAAGTGACATGAAAATATTATAACTTCACAAATTGTCAACTCTAATAGTTGCTCTATAAATTAGAAAGATAAAGAAATTGTTTAAAAGTAAATCTTTGGAAATTCATGAAACAACAAGTATCAATAAATCGATTTAGGAAATTCATATATTAGCATTATTTGGAATAGGTATTCAAATTAAACCTATAAATTTTTCTACAATGGTATCAAAACTATAGTTTGCTTGCTTCAATTTACCTCCTATAGTTGCATCTATATATAATTGTTTGGCATTCTAGAGTAATTTTAATAATCTATAACGATCTTTAATAATGAAATTTTGCACACATGCATCCTTTTAGATCAAAAATATTTTTAAAAAAGTTTGCAATCCTAAAGCTATTAATTTTTTTATGCATTTGAAGTAAATGAATCAAATATTCAGCTGCAAATGTATGACTGTAGGTACAGTACATATATATGACCAAAATTCAGTAAAAGGCACGTACGTTTATGTTTGTAAGCTGAACAAGCATAAAGTTAGCTCCGATGGAGTTAATTTCTTCATTAGTTGACGAAATGTGAATAAAGAAATAGGGTAGAGGCAGGCAGGCAAATAATAAGTTTCGCCTCAATTTATTGAATATCTTAATTCCATACATACCTTCTCTGACTTGATGATCCATGCCATGAGCATTCTCTAATTATAAGGGCCTAATTTGCCATTTCTTCTCCACAAACACATGATCTCTCTCTCTTTCTCTCTCTCTCTCTCTCTCTCTCTCTTTGGGCATAGATTTCATTGTTGAAATTGCATAGCAACTCTCACGCTTTCCTATAAATATATATGCACTTCATGACGAATTAAACATATTCAGTCCCTACTAGGCTCCTTTTATTCGAGCAACTTTTGCATATCAATCCAACATTGTCTTTTGTCTTTCTTCTAAAAGTGAAGATCATGATGTTCCTAAAAACTTATTGTCTCCCACTTCTGATTACAATAATCTCTTTGTCCTCCTGTTTTGGCAGTTATAGAGAGGACCCATTTCACATTGATTTTCGTCATGGCCGTGCTTATCACCGCCCAACAACCTATCACCCATATTTTCGCACCCAACCAAATTACCATTATCCCAACTCTGCAAACCTGTTCAATTATAATAATGAAATCTGGCTAAGGCTCGATAGAGAGCGCACTTCGATGACTCCAAGGATAGTGAATGTAGATGATTTTGGAGCCAAAGCTAATGGAAGAGACGATTCTCAGGTACCCTGTCTGTTAATAAGAAAAGGATTGTTTGTGGTTTCATTTCAACTCTGTTTTTCCCACCACCCTCTTTTTTTTTTTTTTAATTTTTCACCACTATTGCGGGAGTCAGCCGAGAGTAATATTTATTTGTCGACATATTTGTTTAGGCATTTAAGAAAGCTTGGAATTATGCTTGTTCTTCTTCTCAAGGAGCTATACTGGTTGTCCCTAAGAACAAGATTTACCGTCTTAAGCCAACTGACTTCTCAGGACCTTGCAACTCTGCTCTTGTATTGAAGGTGAGTTTTGGCCCGCATGGATTCATGCAGGCATGCTTGCCTCAAATGCTCAGCATACAAACAATCCTATACATACATACATACATAAATACATTCAGGCAGGCATAAAATGAACTGTTAAATCACACTATATTGTAATTGAATAATAAAGAACTTCACTAACATTTTTCCTACATGTTATTTTAACATGATAGATTTATGGAACAATTGAAGCCACAATCGATCTCTCAGACTACCAAAAAAATGAAAGACGATGGCTTTACTTTGATAATGTTCAAAATTTAAGAGTAGAAGGTGGAGGCACCATCAATGGCAATGGTAGAACATGGTGGCAAAAGTCCTGTAAAATCAACGAAGCACTCGTATGTGATTTGGCATCAAATTAAATTTCAAGTTTTTATACTTGTCATTTGTCATTTTTTATCAACAAACAAGTAATTCTGCTTCTTTTATTTCTCTGTTCCTTGGTTTTGCAGCCTTGCAAGGAAGCGCCGACAGTAAGTTCGATCACTTCTTTTCTCATTCATTCTTCAGACTTGCAGGAACTATATATGATATAGGATGTTTGGAGACGATAATTTGTTGTTCTTTTCTTTATTTGTGTTATTTATTAGCAATGTTATTCTTCCATTCGGACCCCTCCCTTCCCTATATATTTGCTAGTGGTATGTGTGTGTATATATATATATATATATATATATATATATTATTAAACAAAATTAGTGTTGTTTTTGCAGGCTGTAACCTTCAATGAATGCACTAACTTGAGAGTAGCAAGTCTGCGGATAAAAAATGCACAACAAATGCATCTTTCATTTCAAAAATGTGTGAATGTAAACGCATTTAATCTTTTGGTGACCGCACCTGGAAACAGCCCCAACACTGATGGAATTCATGTCACCGAAACCCAGAATGTTAACATTAACAACTGTGTCATCGGGACTGGTAATCCAGCCGAGCTAATTAATTATTTACTTAAATTTACCAAATAAAAATACTACCTAAAACAAAATCTGGGACAGTTAAAAATTATCATTATTTCTATGGATGCTGATCAAATCATCTTATCTTAACTTATATTATTATTAATTGAAGGAGATGATTGTATCTCAATAGTGAGCGGCTCCAAAAATGTCCGTGCCACCGGTATAACTTGTGGACCAGGCCATGGAATCAGGTCTGTAATTTCAACACTACTCAACCAAACTACTGCTTTCCCTTTCTCCACGCTTGCTACTTTATTTCAACTTAATTGTTAATTTGTGCATTAAGGTACATATATATATGTCTGTTATATGGTAATGATGGATGGAGTAAAATTGCTAACGGCATATTTTGTCTCGCAACTTTTTGTTATTATTTGCAGCATTGGGAGCTTGGGAGCTGGAAATTCTGCAGCTTACGTGTCCAATATAATAGTTAATAAAGCAACACTTTCAGGAACCTCCAACGGAGTGAGAATAAAGACTTGGCAGGTAAGGGATTAATTTCTTTTAAGTTTATACCTTAATTTTATAAGGAAAGAGGAATAAAATCCTTTTAATTAAGCAGTAGTATTTAAATACAAAATGGTTTCAGCTACAAGTACAAATTATTAAGGAAAACTGTAATAATTACTTCTACTACTAATTTAAACAAACAAAAAAAAAAGTCGGGAAAGTTGGTTTTTAGTCAACAAGGAAAGAGAAGATAAAAAGAAAAGAGATGAAAGTCTGGGATCCTAAAATTGCTCTAATTGATCCATGAATAAGGAAAAAAGTGTTGCTCCAATTGAGCCGCCCGCAATGCTTGCAATGAATTGCGTAGTACAGTCGGATACTGAGATATAAGCTACCATTTGAGGACACTTGAAAATTAATCAAGGAAAACTGCTAATTTGTGAAATAGGAAGTAGGCGATGAAAATTGCGGAGTTTGGTAATGTTATGATTACAAGCAGCCAACCACCGACTCTTGTAGTTGTTTCTTTCTCTAACTTCAACAGAAGTCCCAGATTTAACAACTTAATTTCCACTTACTTTTTGACTCGCCATGGATCGATCCAGAATTTGTTAACCTAAATTTTCCTTGACGAGGAATTAATTAATTTCCTGGGAGCCCACATGAACATTAACTGCCAAGTTCCAACGAGTTTGTAAAGGTTTCCAAATAAATAATATACCATTTTTGCCAAAAAAAAGAGAGTGTTAAACAGTGTTAGTTTTATATATATATATATATATATATATCTATAGTTTCAAATTTGAGATTACAATATGTTGAGATGGTAGAATTTATAATAATACTATTATTATTATTATTATTATAGGGAGGATCAGGATATGCCAAAAATATCAGATTCCAAAACATTGTGATGCACAACGTCAGCAATCCTATAATTATTGATCAAAATTATTGTGATAAAAAAAAACCATGCTCCAAACAGGTAAAATTTCCTTGACCTCTCTAGCTATCACCTTCAAATATCAATAGGCCCAAACAAACATCAATGAATTAATTAATTGACCAGGTTGAGGTTGATCATGATCAGGTGTCAGCAGTGCAAGTGAGCAATGTGCTTTACGAAAACATCAGAGGAACGAGTGCCTCTAACGTGGCCGTGAAATTCGACTGCAGCCCGAGCTTTCCTTGCCGGGGGATTTTTCTGCAAGATGTAGCTTTAAGGTCAGAAGAAGAAGATGTTTCAGAAGCTTCATGTTCCAATGTTAGATTATCTTATCGAGGGAATGTTTCTCCGCCTTGCTCAACTTGATGATCAAATTAATTCAGGACAAGAGTGAATTAATTAATTAATTAAGGGAAGGGAAGGGATGGGAGATATTCCTTTTTCATTACTTATTAATCTCTCTCTTTCTATATATATATATATATATTAAATATTTAAATTAATGCTTCCTTCTCATTTCCACCTGTATTTAACTTAAATTAATTAATACTTTCAATTATATATATTTTATATTATATATGTTAACATGCATGTTTAATTTAGTTAATTAATATTTAAAATAACCGTCACCTACTATATATTATTATACAAATATAATATAATTAATACTATTATCCAATCAGGAATATGGGGCATTCCAACGTCAACTTTATATATGTAGGTAAGAATAATTAATTAATTAATTAATTAATTAATTAAATACTCTTCTCATACATTTCCTATAAAAATTAAAATATATATTACATTAATATATGAATTCTGTTGCAATAAAAAGTAATTTTGAATAGAAAAATTAACGAGATATTTACTTTTTTTTCAGAAAAAAATCAACTACTTATAAGTTATTCTTAAAATTGATAATTAAGTAATTTTGTGTATCTTAAATATTTATGTTCAAACGCCTAAAAAATAAAAATAAAAATAAATAAAATCAAACTTTTTTGGCTAGTTTTATCCTTAAATGGAGCTTCGACTAGACTTTTTTTTGGGGGCGGGGGGGGGGGGGGATGAAGTATGTTGAAACGAACAAATTCCTTTAGCTATCAATGACAATTACGGGATCAGAAAACACTAGCTTAGATGTCATACTCCCTTTTTCTATTTTTTTCTTTGATTAACGTAAATGCTGTAACAACCCAGCTTAATTATGTCGCCAATATTGACCTCATTTACAGTGCTATTTATTGCACTAATGGCGATGGTGATAATTGTTGAAGAGTGATAGGATTGTTTAGCAAAACGTTTGTTAACATTCAGAAAGGGAAATACATAAGAAAAAAAATTGAAGTAAATATTTTTAATAAATATGAAAACACCTAAAAAACACTAGCTCCCTACTAAATAAATAAAAATAAAAACAAAGAAGATAATAGACCGCTATGTCTCTCTCACCACCACTATTCTCTCTCTACCTTATTCGCTATAAATTTGTTTTCTACATCTTTCAATAAGTTAATTATTCATAATTCAGTAACAAATCAATACTCCTCTATCATCTTCGCATGCAAATTAACAAATTACTACCTATATATATATATATATATATATATATAGATATATTTCGTGACTCTAATTTAATCTAAAGCCGGCATTGTAACTACTTCCAGTATGTATATATATAGGTACCTATGGCTACATATATATTGATATATATATATATATATAGATATATGTATTAAATATGTTGGGATGACATATACAATGTGTTTTTTTTTTATGGTGTTTAAAGAGTCGAATAAATAAGGCAATAATTCTATAAATTATGTTACTAATAAATTGTCAAATTGCAACTTTAAAGAAACTATATATGCCTACTAGATATCTAATAAAGTATTAATTTGTGTAGAATAACTACGGCTCTCTTCGGAAGTCACCGTGCGTCCAATGCGGTGATCTTTCAAGGGAAAAATGCAAGGAATTTTTCCCCGTTGACCGCACCTCCAATGGGATGCAAGTGCACCAGTCCTCCAATTTGTAACTAGAGGGTAGGGGCCTCAGTAAGCCACTAGACTCCAGGGGAGGGAATATTCTCCTTTTCATCCCTTCCACTTTTTTCTTTAATTTTTAAATTTATATTTATTTTATTAATTTAGTTTTTGTTAGATATCAATGTCATTTTAATAGGGTATAAATATAAAATACATATATGTATACGAAGTTGATCATGTGATATTCATATTGAGATACACGGCATAAGTTTAATTTACGCGATTGATATCCGAAGTGAATGAAAAATTATTCTCAAATTACTCACTCGAAGAAAAAAAAATATTGACTTGTCATCTAATAAAATAATTTTGTAATAGTTTTGAGCATTAATTTTGTTCGAACCATACAATGTCGAGCATTAATTTTGTTCGAACAGTAATATTTGAAACATTTCTTATTGTTTTAATTTTAAAACAGTTTTTTTCCATCCAAAATGACTCTTTTAATAATTTCTTAACGTTTGTTTTAAGCTTTATATGATAATGAACCTAACGTTTTGCTTTAAGGTTATATATGATGATGAAACTAATTCCAATTAGAGGAAGAAAAAAAAAGAAGAAAAACAATTAGCTTTCATCCACCTTGTGTAGTATTTTTTGAGGGATAAAATTGTATTACTCTTTTAGTTCGTCACGTATCATTTAAAAGTGCTATTGAAAGTAACGAGATCGAAGAGGTCTGAGAGACATATTGCAAAATCTGTCGAGCACGTTTGGATAAGCAGTAAACATCTTAAAATTAGAGGTTACAAACTTTAACTCGATCATATTTCATTTATCAAACTTTTCGGTAAAATAATATCTCGAGTAATCTATTTTGTAATATTCACTTTAGTTCAAAACAATGTTATTTTAACAATTTGTTGTTTGACAATATTTCAGTCTTTTAAACAGGTTAGTCCCCAACAACTTAAGATACTTATTGGTATATTTAACGTACTGTTTCTGTTGTGTTCGATATATTTGTTAATCCCAATACTGCGTATTAATTCCGTTTCATTGAAATTCTAATTATGTGTTTTGAATTTGAAAATTTGCTTTATTTTCATATTCTATTTTCATAATTCTAAGAAGCTGGTTGAAACTTGCTTTGTTTTCATATTTTGGTATATTCAAGGTACTGTTTTTAAGAATCTGGTTGCTTCATATTGGGAACGTTTTTTCTTAATTATTGTGTTAATTTCCATTTCATATAGATTCATGAATTAGTAATTGATCTTTCCTTGACGTGTTTAAATTTCTATTTTTTTCATATTATATATGCTTCATATTGGTTCCAATGATCTTGATACTGTTTCCAATTATTATATATGATTTTTTCATTTTATTATTTTATCATGCTGCATGTCGATCTTAGTGATGAGAAACTTATTTCAGTTCTGAGATATGGCTTTAGTTGCTTTTAAATACATTTTGACATTAACTTTTTAACATCCACATATTAGATCTAATATATTTATAATTTTCATTGTTGTCCAATCAATGCTGATTTCAGTTTGAGTTTCAGTGTTTGTATATTTCATTGCCATTCACGGGTTAGCATTTTGTATTTTTTTCGATTGTTTAGGTCATGCAAGTTATACTTTTATAAGTTTATAATATTATAAATTTCCTGAATTTTAGTTTTATATATGTGATCGGACTTAGTATATTTTATTAATTTATTAAACTGTTACGAGATTACTTGTTTTTCAACACAGGTGTTTGAAATATGACTAAAGTTGATCCTATTATCATTGTATAACAGATGACTGAACCGACTATCAATAATGCAAGTGCACAAGTTACGCAACTACCCTTACATGCTACATATGGAGAAAAACCCGAGAATTTCAATGGGGTCTATTTTAAAAGGTAGCAACAAAAGATGTTGTTATACTTGACAACCCTCAGTTTAGCTAAATTTTTAACTAAGGAAGCCCCGATTCTTGAGGAAGGGGAAACGAATGTTACAATTGTAGCTTCGGTTAAAGCATGGAAGCACTTAGACTTTTTGTGCAAAAACTACATCCTCAATGGTCTGGACAACTCGTTGTATAATGTGTATAGTCCAATAAAGACAGAAAAAGAGCTATGGAAGTCCTTGGATCGGCAATACAGAATTGAGGATGCCGGTATAAAGAAATTTATGGTCTGTAAATTTTTTTATTTTAAAATGTTGGACTCCAAAACCGTGATCTGTTAGGTCTAAGAATTTCAATTGATCCTCCATGATATTGCTACCGAAGAAATGGTGTTAAGCAAGTCATTTTAAGTGGCTACGTTGATTGAGAAACGACCACCTTCGTGGAATGATTGTAAGAATTATCTTAAGCATAAGCAAAAAGAGAGCTTGGAGGACCTAATTGTTTGATTGAGAATTGAAGAAGATAATAAAGGTTTGAAGAAACGAGCTAGGGCTCTGAATATGGAAGCCAAAGCAAATGTCGTAGAACATGTTAAAAAGACCAATAAAAGGAAACATGTTGGCTCAAGTTCTTCCCACAAGAACAAAGGTGCGATTGTAAAAAAGTTCATGGGAACTTGCTTTGTTTGTAATAAGCAAAGACATTGTGCTAAAGATAGCTATCATAATCAGAACAAGAACAAGAGAAAGAAAGCTCAAGCCAACTTAGTTGATGATAATGAGACTGAGCTTGTCGCTGTGGTGTCAGAAGTAAACTCGGTAGAAAACCTGAAGACTTAGTGGGTTGACACCGGTGCTACATGCCATGTTTGTTCTGATAGGAAGAGTTTCAACGAGTACAAAGAAGCTACTTGGATAAGCAATTATTTATGGGAAACTCTTCAGTCTACAAAGTTCTCGGCCATGGGAAGGTGGTGTTGAAGATGACCTTGGAAAAAGAACTAACCTTGAACAATGTTATTTATGCCGAAATCCGTAAGAACTTAGTGTCCGACCCACTGTTGAAGAAAAATGGATTTAGGTTAGTTTTTGAATCTGATAAGTTTGTACTTTCAAAATATGGAATGTTTGTAGGGAGAAGTTATCTCTATAATAGGCTTTTTAAGCTCAACACCATGACTATTGTATCCATGAACAAGAATGATAATAAAGCGAGCTTTTCTTCTACATGTTTCTTAAGTCTTCCAATCTATGGCATGGTAGATTAGATCATGTAAACTATAAGACCTTGCAAAGAATTAGCAATTTGGATTTGCTTCCAGAATTTCAGATTGATAAAACTTATAAGTGCTAGACTTGTGTCGAATCCAAATTTGCAAAAGCTTTTTTTTTGCTAGAGAGAAAAACAAGGCGAAACTCTAGATTTAATTTATACGGATATTTGTGATTTAAAGTTTGTGCAAACTAGAGGTGGTAAAAAGTATTTCATTACTTTTATTAATGATTGCACGAGATATTGTTACATTTATTTGTTAAGAAGCAAAGATAAGGCCTTAGAAGCTTTTAAACTCTTTAAAACCGAGGTTGAAAATCAACTAAGTAAAATGATTAAGAAAATAAGGAGTGATAAAGGTGGTGAATATGATATATCATTTAATGAGTTTTACGCAGAACATAGAATTATCCATCAAACCGTCGCTCCTTATTCGGCTCAATAAGACGATATTATGGATCACAAAAATTGTACATTTAAAGACATGATGAATACTTTGTTGATTAGTTTGGGGTTGCCTCAGAACTTATGGAGGGAGGCCATTTTAATTGCAAATTATATTTTAAATAAAATACCCCATAAGAAATCAGATAAGACACTACATAAGTTATGGAAGGGTTGGAAACTTTCTTATAATTACATGAAAGTTTAGGGTGCCTTGCTAAGGTAGCGATTCCTCCGCCTAAAAAGGTTAAGATCGGACCTAAGACTATAGATTTTGTATTTATTGGATATGCATATAACAACGCAGCTTATTGTTTTCTTGTGTACAAGTCAGACATTCTTGACATTCATGTCAATACGATCATTAAATCAAAGAATGCTTCATTTTTTGAAAATGTATTTCCATACAAGGAAACATAAAGAAATAAGCTACTCAGAGAATTCATGAGAACTCGAGTAGTAATCCACAAGAGGATGAGGAGGAACAAGTTGAACCCTAAAGGAGTAAACGGGCTAAATTACCAACTACATACGGTCTGATTTTTTGACTTATTTGTTAAAAAATGAACCCCAGACTTTTACACAGGCTATGTCATCTCTGGAAACAGCATTTTGGAAAAAGCCGTTAATAATGACATAGAGTCCATCATGCAAAATCTACATGGGAACTGGTGGATCTTTCTCACGAGCATAAGCCTTAGGGATCCAAATGGATATTTAAGAGGAAGATAAAGGCAAGTGGATCTATAAATAACTATAAAGCTTGACTTGTAATAAAGGGATATAAGCAAAAGAAAAGGCTTAATTACTTTGACACGTATTTAATAGTTACGAGAATAACACCCATTCGACTAATAATAGCTATAGCAACTCTTAAAGATCTCGAGATACACCAAGTGGATGTTAAGGCAGCTTTCCTGAATGGAGAGTTAGATGAAGAAATCTATATGGAACAACCCGAAAGGTTTATGATTTCAGGATAGGAAAAGAAGGTATGCAAGCTTGTTAAATCATTATATGGTTTAAAATAAGGACCAAAATGATGGCATAAGAAATTTGACAATACGATATTGTCAAACATGTTTTGTATTAATGAATGCGATAAATATGTATACATAAAAAATATATTTAAAGGGTATGTCATTGTTTGCCTATATGTAGATGATGCTGATCATAGGCAATAATGATGAGATAATTAGAGCCACCAAAGCATGGTTGACTAGTAAATTTGACATGAAAGGTATGGGTTTAGCAGATGTGATTTTAGGAATTAAAATTTCTAAATCACAAAATGGTTTAGTGTGGACTTAGGATCATTAAGTGAATAGGGTCCTTGAGAAATTCAAGAAGAATGACACCAATGTTGCTAAAACACCATAGATGTTAATTTACATCTAACGAAAAATACTAGTGATGCGATATCTCAGGTAGAATATTCGTGAGTAATTGGTAATCTAATATTTCTTATGACCTGCACAAGACCAGACATAGCTTATTTAGCAAGTAAACTAAGTAGATACACAAATAATCCTGGACAAGACCATTGGAAGGCCATTGTAAGGATACAGATATTTGAGATATATCTTAAAAAATGGACTACATTAGACGAGATATCTAGTTGTACTTGAAGGATACAGCAATGCAAATTGGATATCTAATATTAAAGACTCGAAATCCACTAATGCATCTCTTCACTATCGGAGGAGTTGCAATATCGTGGAAATCTTCTAAGCAAACATGTATAGCAAGATCTACTATGGAATCTGAATTCATAGCTTTAGATAAAGCTGGAGAAGAAGTGGAATGGCTTCGAAACTTCTTAAAAGATATTCCAGGTTGGTCAAAACCTATGCCGGTAATATGTATACATTGCGATTACAAATCTACAATTGGTACAGCATAGAATAGTTTGCATAATGGAAGTCTCGACACATTCGTCGAAAACACAATACAGTAAGATAATTGCTCTCAAATAGAATTATCTTTATTAATAAAATGAAATCAAGGGATAATATTACGAATCTGCTTAGAAAAAGCTTAAAGCAAATTTTTAAATCATCTAGGGGAATTAGACTTAAGCTTGTAAAATAAAAGTTATATAATGAATACCTAACCTAGTTGATTGGAGATCCCAAGATCTAGGTTCAAAGAGAGAACTAAATTATGCTAACTTAGTGAGAGCACCAAAATAGTTAAAACACTCTTACCCATTCATATGATGAATCAGTGCTGCCTGCAAAAGAGTTAGGTTAAGCTATGCTTTTAATGATTCTTATAGGATACCTTAATAAGAAATTGCCTATGTGAGTGTGAAACGTGGCCATTTCTATGATAATTAATAAGGTTAAATTCTCTAGAGCACTCTCTGAAACTAGCACATGTTTAGGGCCAAAATGAACATAACCGTGAGAACCAAAGGTGTTCGAAGATGGATTGTATGACACTTATTGTCTGGATTTACTTGAAAGGTTGAATAGTTCAAGACATTAAGTTCATTAGCCGAGTAAATCTGATAATTGTCATTATGGAAGATTCAAGGCTAAAAGCTACTTATCCAAATGCAATTACTCCTTGAATGTATTCTCTTTCATTCTGAGTCAGTTTGTCATTTTAATGAAACAATTTCCATTCATATGGGGGATTGTTGGATATCAATGATATTTTAATAGTGTATAAATACAAAATACATATATGTATATGAAGTTGGTCGTGTGATATTCGTATCGAGATACATGACGTAAATTTAATTTACAAGATTGATATCTGAGGTGAATGAGAAATTGTTCTTAAATTGCCTGCTTGAAGAGAAAGAAAATGTTGACTCATCATCTGATAAAACAATTTCGTAAAAATTTCGAGCATTAGTTTTGTCCAAACCGTTTAACAATTCCATAACAGTTTCGAGCATTAATTTTGTCCAAACTGTTTCTTGTCAATATTTGAAACATTTCCTATTGTTTTAATTTTAAAATAGTTTTTTTCCATCCAAAACGAGTCTTTTAATAATTTCTTAACATATGTTTTAAGCTTTATATGATGATGAACTTAACGTTTTGTTTTTAGATTATATATGGTGGTGAAACTGATTCCAATTAGAGGAAAAAAATAGAAAAAAAACAAACAGCTTTCATGCACCTTATGTAGTATTTTTTAAGGGAGAAAACTATATCATTCGTTATGTTATTGTTTAAAAGTGCTATTGAACAGTAACGAGACTGAAGAGACTTCGGAGACGTATTACAAAATCTATCGAGCACGATTAAGCAAGTAATAAACGTCTTAAAGTTAGAGGTTGCAAATCTTGACTCGGTCAATTTTCATTAGTCAAATTTTTTTGATAAAATAATATCTCGAGTAATCTATTTTGTAATATTCACTTTAATTCGAAGCAGTATTGTTTTAACAATTTATTGTTTTGCAGCATTTTAGTTTTTTAGACAAGTTAATCTCCAACAGTTTTTAATATAAATATAATTTTTAAAACTTTATTTTTTTTAATTCTAATAATTTTTAATTATTTATTATATACTTTAATTTAATATATTTAATAATTATTTTTTAATATATTGTTATTTTTAATTTCACCAATACTAAATTTGGTATTCATTCAAATGAACCCGACATCTATACGACTACGTTGGTTTAGAGTTCACATGCTTTCAAAAGAATTTGTCGAGCTAGCCCAGCTAAATGTCCAAACTGTAGAGAGAGGGGACAAAAGCAACAGCACCTTCTCAACCACCCTATCTTTGATTTCTTTATAAAATCTAAATAAAAAAGAAAAGAAGAAGAAGAAGAAGAAGCAGCAGCAGCATCAGCTTCTTGGGGCAAACAGTTATAGATACCCTATTGATTGGCGAGGGTACAGTTAGATTCAGCTTTCTTTCTGGCGTTGTTCCAATTCCGAATCAGTTTAATTGTTTTGGCTTTTTGCCTTTGTCTACGTGCGTACGCCTATTAATCTCACTCATGTTCGTCCTTTGGTTTTGACAATGTTGGCGCCTATCATGGGCATGGGCATGGGCATGCAGTGAGTGAGTGGAACAATGTAATTATTGTTTCAATCCAAATAACCGATCCAATCCATTTTTCTTTTTCTGGTCTCGGAAAAGCATTAGACTGTGGGGAGATTCGAGACCTGCAGTGCAGCCTCTCTCTCTCTCTCTCCAATCTACATAGATAAAATCGAAATCATAATATATGATATAAAGCAAATAGGTTTGGCTTAATTCCATTATTATGTTCTCTATTTAAAATCGAGATTAAGGTGGTCTCAATATACTTTTTTTTTTACATATATAAGATATTTGCATTTGTAATCACCTTCGAGTTTTGAATAATATAGCGCTCTACTAATAATCATTATCTAACGATAATCAAACAAAAGTGAAAAAAAAACTTGAATATCGAGTGACCAAAAAGTTACAAAATAATATAGAGAATGAATATGGAGTGACCCTAAACTAATAGAGAGAATGAAAATTAGTTTATGCAAATAATTTTAAAAAGTGATATTTAGTGAATTTAGAGTTTAAATCGTACCATTTATAATCTTTTCTCATACTATATAATTTTTTTTGTGCAAAGAAAATAAATAAAAATAAAAATAAAATATATGTTATTTTACTATCTTGTTTGTGCGATTTTTATATTTCATAAAATAATTATTTAAAAAAAAACCATAAGTATTTTGTAATGATATTTTTAAAATCATCGGCAAAACTATAACATACATTTTGCTCGGTGAGAAGACGAGTCATCCTTTTAAAACTCGCTAGTGGTGAACATACAATAAAGGGGTAATAATTGTTGTAAAAAAAAAAGGGTAATAATTAATTATCATTTTGGACAAACACGTCGGTGCCCAAATGAGATTAATCAAAGTATGAATTGGCTAATTTTGACCTTATATAATTATGGATAAATTTTCTATTTATTCAATATTGAACATATACATATAAAACATAAATTATGCTCTCTCTTTATTATACATATATTGATAATTATTTATTAGTTTATGTATATATAGACTCGCATTAAATTAAACCGAAGGAAATGAAAATGCAATATGCCATCAGCGGGCTTTTAGTTTATGGGTTTTTGGCCCATTGAGACGCCGAGTGGAGAGCTAGAGGACCGAAATGCAACTGCCAAGCCGCAAGCCCGCAAGTATAGAAAGTTCATGGTTAAATTCTATTCTAAATATTGAAATATAAAAACGGCAAAGGTTTTATTACTGGCGAGAGAGAGAGAGAGAGAGAGGAGATGGTTATCGTTGTGCACTTCTCCAGCAAAAAGTACTTGTTTCACCATACCAGACAAAAGGAAGCATTGGTGAATGATTGTATAATAAAAAGGAGTCGAGCGTAGAGGCTCAAAAGCCCCGAGGTCCATCTCCGTCTGCTTCCTGCCTTCAAGTTCAAACGTTAGCTTTATCTCTCCTGCTGTTACTTACTTATTTCTGCATTTGAATTAATTGTTCAATCTTTGTCTCTTTAATTGCTACTGCTAGTTCGAACATCCACTTTTCCAACTCTTTTTTCATTCTCCAAATATCTTCTTGGGACAATTATGGAAAGACAGGGAACATCCAACAAAAATGAAAAGAAAAGTAGGTTCAAAAGAATATGCGTTTTCTGTGGTAGTAGAGCTGGACGCAAGCCCTCTTTCGCTTACGCAGCTCTCGAGCTTGGTAAACAGCTGGTACATTTTAAAAAAACTCTAAACCGTTCTATATTCAATAGTCCTAATCCAACCAACAGGAAAGTCTCCATTTCTTCCATCTCTACTATTCATTATATTTCTTTGTCCTCTCCTCAATTAAGTTCACCAAGTTTTGCATGCATGTACATCATGTAATGTATATCACCCACTCTGCTGCATGTTTTGACATATCTCATCTCACCATGTTGTTTCGTTGATTGATGTTTCTTGATCCTAGGTTCAAAAAAGATTGATTTGGTCTATGGAGGAGGAAGTGTAGGTCTTATGGGTTTGATCTCTCAGACTGTCTTTAATGGTGGTGGCCATGTACTTGGGTACACCTTTTATCTCTACTCTAACAAAACTAACTCATCTGTAATATATATATATATATATATATATATAGATATATATACTCTTTGCGATCCCGTGGAAAAATTAATTTTACCTTTTTTTTTTTTTTTTTCATTGGCGTTCTTGCAGAGTGATCCCTAAAGCTCTTTTGCCACATGAGGTACTATTGTATAGACATATCCCATTTTTAATTTCCCCATGAAGCTGGAAGCTCTATTCACCAAAAAGGAAAAAGAATTAAAAAAAAAAAAGACTTCATTGCATATATCCGGAGAAACTGTTGGAGAACTGAAGACAGTTGCAGACATGCATCAAAGAAAGTCAGAAATGGCAAAACGTGCTGAAGCTTTCATAGCACTTCCTGGTATATTTAAAGTTTCCTGTAAAATAACCATTTTTCTGGGGTAATTTATAAATCATAGTGAAACGAATTTTCTTGAAACAAATTGAATCAAAATCTAAATGTGTTCAGGTGGTTATGGTACCATGGAAGAGCTGTTAGAGATGATAACCTGGTCTCAATTAGGAATCCATGAAAAGCCGGTGAGTTGATTTGGTCTTTGTTTTTTTTTATCATTATCATTGAAAAGTTTTTCTTTTCAGATATCATAGATTTAAAATTTTGATTGCAATTTAAGAGAAAGAAATGCACGAGTGTTTTAATATAAATTTGAATTGTGTTGTGTTGTGTAACAGGTTGGGTTGTTGAATGTGGAGGGGTATTATAACAACTTGCTTGCTTTTTTTGACAAGGGAGTTGAAGAAGGTTTCATTGACAGTTCTGCAAGACATATTGTGGTTATTGCAGATACAGCTGAAGAACTTATAAAAAAAATGGAGGTATATTAATTTGTATATTTATATATTTTTTGTTACGTAAGAAAGAAAAAATGCAGTTGATTTACTAGTGTGAACATGATTTTTAGACCTGTATTGGTCAATTATTGGAGATATACACGCTCACAGAATAAAGTAGCATGAGATGAAATAATATTAAAGGATGATGATACGTTATTTTGCAGGAGCACAAACCAGATCATGACAAGGTTGCACCCAAACAAAATTGGGAAGTGGACCAATCATCAGAGTGTAGTGGAAGCGGGAAGCTTAATTAATATACATATATATATATATATATGTTAGTGTAGTTCCATAGTAATCAAAGAAAAGGACCGCAAAGGTAGCCTACTCTCTTCATATATAATTTTCTTTTTTGGTGGGAAATCTTAAGTTATATTCCAAATCCTCATGATTACCCATTCCATTTGTATGTATATGTATACATATTGCAACTCCATTTGAATCAATTGAAAACTGAGAAATTCTTTAAAAAAATCTTGAAAGAACTTATTATCATTTTTCTTTTTCTCTGCTATGGCCATTGAGTTGACTATAAATATATGCATATATCAAAAAGCATGCAACACTACTTGAGACAAATAGGGTTGGGGGCAAAGAGAAGAGAAGAGACGAGAAGTATATATATATATATATATATATATATATATAGATGGAGTTGTTGCTTTGTGGGGATCTTATTTTAATTTAATTAGGGTTGGGATTAGTAATGAAGAACAGATAATTTTAGGTTATTTGTCAGCATGCTTTTATATTTTGCTGTGTGGGACCAGTTATGAATCAGATTCTAAACATATGAGCGGATGGGAAGATTTTGGATTTTAGTTTGATAATTGGCCGTAGGCTTTTTAGACAGACTTGTGTTAGGTCCCCCCTCCCCCGTTCATTTCTTATCTCATTACAGATATAATTGGCTGATCGCTTGAACCTTTCGCATTTGTTTTAACTTTTTTCTTTAATTTAAATCTCTAGGTAAGGTAGGTCTGTCTGGGATCTCACAATCACACGACAGGAGAGGAGAGGAGTGTTTCAGTTTTCCTTTTTCACAATCAAAGCTGATTGTTAAGAATCTGACTCATGTAATATATATATATATATATGTATACACAGACAAGGATGAAGAAGTGACAGATTAAGTGCGTCTTTCTGTCTGATCCATCAACTTTGTTTAACTTTTACACCTCATTTTCTTATTCAAATCAACGAAATGAAACCCCATCCATTGCTTCTCAAACAGCCATTGGATTGGATTAATTCAATTAACTTTTGAAAGCAAGGCAGTCCCAAGCCCGGAGGCAGTCCCGGTCTATGTTATATATATATATTTTAATTTTATATATATTATATTTGTATAATTATATTAAATATTATTAAGTTTATTTGTTCATCCCTAATTATATAGAAGAACCGGCCGCATGCAGCAAAAATATAAAAGAGGCGTTGAGAACTAAAGCCAGTTGAGAACTAAATAGGCTTAGGCGCGGATTAATTAAAAAGGAAAAAAAAAATAGAAGAGCTAGATCACATCACTATTTGCAAACTGAATTGTAAGATCAGTAATACAAACACAGGGCGCGTATCGAAACATATGCATGGTTGGTTTGGTTATCAGCGTTGTTGAATTCAGTATTAATTTAAAGCTGTTTCTAAGAGGCAATTAATTAAAAACCATATCCGAAAGCTACCCCAAGTCCAATGGATGCTTTGCATTGATGCTGCTTCTTACAAACCAATCTAGTCTACCCTTATTTCTCTAAGTATTGCGTGAATGAGTAAACCATGTATCCTACCTTATCTATTAAATATATATATATATATATATA
>JBBYHK010000022.1:3481165-3491594 GCA_038382065.1 Adansonia grandidieri
GAGAGAGAGAGAGAGAGAGAGAGAGAATGTCGAAGGCTGGTACATTGGATCTTGCCTCCGGTCTCGGTGGCAAGATTGACAAAACCCAAGTCCTTTCTGCTGTTGAAGAGTATTCTTCTCATTTTTATTTTCTTACTTTTTAATGATGTCTTTGGAATGTTGCTTTAATTTCTCCTCTTCTCTTTTTTCTTTAAATTGTATCCCCCCCTTTTTTTTCTTCTCTCTCTGTTTATTCTCCCCTAGATTAGATCCCTCACTTTTTATGCATCCTTTTTTATATGCTTGTATGTATGTATATCTGCTGATGGCGGATGTTCATGAATAGAATAAACTTTAACCACTAAATTATGACATTCTTCTTTCCTTCTGGATCAATCTGTCTCTTAATTAAAATACCTAAATGTCTCCTTCCCTCTCTATGGAATTAACTTTTTGATTGATTTAGGCTTTCTCCTGAGGTAAGCTTAGTTTCTAACTACTTAGCCTTGATTGTACATGCATCATATCCCCTCTCTGTCAGATAGCTCTAGTTTCCAGATCAAGCTCTTTTATTGTGTCTACGCTAAGTTTCATTTCCCATCTCTCAAATATAAAATATTCTTTAATTTTTGGTCACCTGAAACAATCAAAAAGTGGCTATATGATTCTCAAATATAAAAGATGGACCGGGTCATGACTGCTAACTGTTTTACTGTATGATTCTTCAGTTTTTGGGTAACGCTGAAACAATTTCAATGTAATGAGTTTGGTTGTATCTCTGTCACCAGCAAGTGGCTATAGGGCTTATAATTATGGCGATATTATTAAGGAATTAAATAACTGTGTCGAATATCAAACTGGTCATCACTCCTAACTGATTTGCTATTTGTTTCTTCTATAATGGAGCGTGCTGGTGGATCAGATCCTTATTGGATTCTTGGGAAATTTTATTCCCTTTTTCCCTCTCTATTCAATTTAATAAAATATTTTTTGTTATGTTACTTGTTTATTTACACACCAACCATGTAATTAAGCTAAACATTAATCTTGACGTGGATTGGACTGCCTCATGAATTCTTTTACTCTTTTTTTGAAATTGACGGGTGGATATATATCAACTACATCGGCCCCTTTTTATAGTGTGCTTAGGATTGGCCAGCGTAAACGTATAACCTTACTCATCTATGCATGTAACTATTCTGGGGATTGGTCAAGTGTTAATGTTGGTGTATGCAGTTATTTAGTTAAATTTGTATTCTTGGAATCGCTTGTCACATGAAGTTAGATTCGACAATAAAAAGTCAAAGGCTAAAAATTAAGTGCATCACCAGGCTTGTTTTGGAGGGGTACTGGAATATTGGGAGAGAAATAAGTGCGTAGTTGGGATTTTGTTGTGAGCATCCCTTTCGGTTTGAATGGTGGTTCTGACAAATTCATTCTTCAAAAGGAAAAAATAAAATAAAATAATATAATATAAAATCTGGCAGGGCTATTCATTGCAATTGTTGCTTGATAATTATGAAAGAAGTTGAGAATAGCTCATCAGCATAAATGTCTGAGATTTCTACTAGGTTTCTCTGGATCCAATTTTCTTCACAAGCAAACAGAGTATTGGACTCTTGCTGTTGTTACTCTAAAAACAAAGTTGTAATCATGAAAAGACGTAGTGAAATTTATTCGAAGACTTTGATAGTATGTCATCAAAATATTTTGTAAATCATTAAACAAAAGTTAAACATATGTGCCCATGCTACTGCATACTATGCATGATCTGCTGCTAAGCGACCATTTCATACTTATTTAGAACTCTTACCGTGTATCCTTGCATTCTATGCATGATCACTTGAAGTACTATGTCTTTTACCATCTAGATTTTTGCAATTGTTTTTGAAATGTCATATAAGATAATGTTAATGATTCAGGTATGAGCAATATCATGTCTTTTATGGAGGTGAGGAGGAAGAGAGAAAAGCCAACTACACTGACATGGTAAGAAGAGCTCTATTTTTACCAATCTTGCTCTCGATGATCCATCCAACCCGCTGCCTGGTTCTTTAGTTTAGATCATTTTTAACTTCTGCTATTTTTTATGAGTTATGCGCTTGTACATTTGCCTTTTTTTGGGTTAACTCTGTATTACTTGTGCTGGCAGATCCAGTCGTCAATTTCAATACGCTATAAGATGATCTAATACCTGCCATTTTGTCTTATTGGAATGAATAACTTATTCTTGCTCACAGCTTTACTAGACTGATAAGGTTAAAATAGGACTCGGTAGCATATACAAACGCTCATTTGATGTTTTTGAATTCAGGTTAACAAATACTATGATCTGGCTACCAGCTTTTATGAGTTTGGATGGGGTGAATCTTTCCATTTTGCTGCCAGGTATCCACTCATTCTCTTCTATCTTATTCATGCAAGGAAGATGGTACAGTTGCTTTTTCAAGTCACTGCTGATCATTATTGTAAATTTTGTTTCTGCAGATGGAAAGGGGAGTCACTTAAAGAGAGCATAAAGCGGCATGAACATTTTCTTGCTTTACAACTTGGCTTGAAGCCTGGACACAAGGTTTTTCCACCTCAGTAGTTCATGGAGAAATTGCAATTCTGAGTTTTCTGTTTTGTTTAAGTTTCAACTTAAGCTTTCTCTTTTTTCTATTAGGTGTTGGATGTTGGATGTGGAATTGGTGGACCACTTAGAGAAATTGCTCGATTCAGGTAAACAGCGGTTTGTTTTTGGAGCTCCTTTGTTTATTTCATTTTTCTTTTCTGTTTTTTTTTTCCCTTTTTCATTTGTTATCCTTTTTGTAGATTATATTGTTGATTAGGCTAGTTTTCATTGTTGTATTTGTGTATGCGTACAGATGAGCAGAGGGACCAGAGTCATCTGATCTCTGTTTTTGTTTTTCGTTGAGCATGTTTTTTAAATCTTTTGGTTGAATAAATAAATAAGTCGAAATAGGGGGAAAACTGTTGCTATTGTTTTTAGCTAACTTGTTTTGGTGCTTCATGGCTGTTGTTGAACCATTACCCTGTTCCATTGGATGGTATGGTAGTGGCAGCAATATATTTTGTGAATAAAATCATAATAAGTTTTTGTGTAGTTTATTTTCTTACCTAAAAAAAAAAATCTTGAAAGAGGACTCTAAATTATGTTTGTCTGGTGATTGTTGCAGCTCCACCCTGGTTACTGGGTTAAACAACAATGAATATCAAATAGAAAGAGGGAAGGTGAATATCTTTTCATTCTTAAATAGATATGTCTATGCATATGCTGCAGATAGTATTCTTCTCTTGCTGTTCTTTCGTTTGTTTCTTTTAACAAACTCATCTCTGATTGTAAATTTATTGATCTTTGAATTTATTATGGGCCACTTCGGATTGATAAAAAATGCATCTTATGACTGATACCGTGCTAATATTTTAAGAACAACTTCTCAAGTTCTCCTTTTAAATAGTGATGGATCATAGCATATGTAGTTGATGGAGTGCCCTAGTGTTGTTTCTCTGTTTTATGTTGTGTCAAGTTTTTGACTCAACTACTGTACAGTTGTTATTATTATTATTATTATTATTAATAATAAAAAGGTGAATTTTTGCAGGAGTTAAACCGCATTGCTGGAGTGGAAAAGACTTGCAACTTTGTGAAGGTTGGTAATATTCTGTTTCAAGTTGTTTTATTATTCTTGCACTTGAGTTTACATAATGTCTGTTATTTTCTGTTTGTTTTAAAATTTTTCATACTAGGATGCAAGAAAGTGTTTTAGGACGCCGAAAAGTGGTAAACTGACCTTTTTTTCTTCTTGTTGTCTGTAGGCTGACTTTATGAAGATGCCGTTTCCTGACTGCAGCTTTGATGCAGTTTATGCAATCGAAGCTACCTGTCATGCGCCGGATGCAGTATGTCAATTTAAATTTCCCCTTCTCAGTGAAGATCATTTTCATCTTGGATGGAATAAATTATGAAGTTTCTATCGTTTATCCATTTGTTTTGGTTTGATTTTTTTTTTTTTTTTTCATGTTACACTACTATATCAATTTGACTGTCATTTCCGTTGTGTAGTATGGATGCTACAAGGAGATTTACAGAGTACTAAAGCCTGGTCAGTGTTTTGCTGCGTACGAGTGGTGCATGACTGATTCTTTTGACCCAAATAACCAGGAACATCAGAAAATTAAGGTGGACATCTTAAGGGCACAAAAATGCTACTCGGTTTTTTATGCATTCATGAGTTAAGCTTAAATGAAAGTTCTATTTATACAGGCAGAAATTGAGATCGGTGATGGTCTACCGGATATTAGGTTGACTAGACAGTGCCTGGAAGCTCTAAGACAGGCTGGTTTTGAGGTAAATACTTACTTTTGTCTCCACCCTCCTTTCCTCCTTTTCTCCATCCCTTTATCTTTTTACTAGGAAATGAAATATGAGCGGTACAGAGTTAAATTGTTGTAATATTGTCCTCTAGGTCATTTGGGAGAAAGATCTTGCTGTTGACTCCCCTGTCCCTTGGTACTTGCCTTTAGATAAAAACCAGTTCTCATTGAGTAGCTTCCGTCTAACAGCTATTGGACGCTTCTTCACTAGAAATATGGTAAAATCTTCCAAACACCCCTTCATACGCATGATACTACGCTTTATGAAATAAAGATGTTATTTGGATGCCTACCATTGCCAGCTATGGTCATATGATTAAATTGATAAAGCGTGTTTTTACCAGTAAATTTTCCCCTTTTGTAGGTAAAGGTTCTAGAATTTGTGGGATTTGCTCCAAAGGGAAGTCTAAGGGTTCAGGATTTCCTAGAGAAGGCTGCAGAAGGGTTGGTTGAAGGTGGCAAGTGAGTTACAAGTCCTATTCTTCTTCTGCACGCTGGTTTTGTTTATTTATTTATTTATTTATTTACTTTTACCTTAAGTTTGTGAATGTTGTAGTTTGAATGGGAGATGAGATATTATAAATATTTTAAAAGAAAAATGGACATAATCTGTCTTCTTTTGCTCTATTGGGTCAACTAACGTGCTGACATAATCTTTAATTTTTTTTTTTCTTTTTCATTTTGGGATTTCAGGAAAGAGATTTTTACGCCTATGTATTTCTTCTTGGCCCGAAAACCACTTTTGTGAGAGGCGGTGATGGAATGGTGTAGGGTTGTGCTGTGCTCTATTGGGTGAAAAACTGAATGAATCTATATCAAAATTGGAATTAATTTGGTTGTTTGGTTGGTTATGGGTAAAAATTTTAGAGATTTTTGTTTGTCCATCAATTGGTTTGGGTTATTCGAAATTACAGAATTAGCCGCATCAAATGGAATATATATATATATATATATATATATATATATATATACACACATACACGCGCACACACACACACACACATATTTATTAATCTTTTTCTTGAAATCTTAACTCAATGTTTTTTTAATGTTTGGTATTATTGAATATTTGATGGATGATTATACTTTATTTAATTATGAAAAATTAGAATTTTAAAATTTAATAAATATAAATTAAACATATTAATGGTAGAAATAGAATTAAGAATGAACCAAAATAATTTTTGGGTCTAAAGAATACACAACACAATATTAGATTATAATAAAGTATAGGTAGAATGGCCTGTCGGATGCAAATATTTGAAAATTTTGGAGAAAATTTATTGTCTTAATTATGACGTAAAAACGTATTCAATTAATTCTCGGCTGATTTGGTAAACCAAAACTATGTGCCAGCAACGTAACCCACAATCAGAAAGTCACTTGGCTGGCCAAGTTCGTTCATCTATCTATCATTTTTTTTTTCTTTTTGGCTTCGGGTTAATAAATCTAGTAAATTAGTATCTGTATTTGTTTACACAGTACATGCCTACCAAAGGTCTTTCTTCAACTTGTGATTATTGATTAAAATTCTCCCCCCGCCCTTTAAAAAAAAATTATTATTTTGAAAATTGAAAACGAAGAGATCTTGAATTGATTTTTTGCCTCTCAACTCAAAACTCAATTGACTAATGATTTTCTACTATAAATTAATAATCATCATCCTAAATAATAAGTACGATGCTTCATGTATTATATATTTCTAAATTATGGGTAGCCCCATGGCTATGGTATGTAATCAATCTAAGCCCAGCCTGGTCTGAATAAGTGGATCAACTCATTGATTGGTGACTCACCTTCCATCCTTCACCTTTCCTTCTACCCTCTCATTGTTTGATTATACTTGCGATTATTATTATTATTATCATCATCTTATCTTTCACACCCCAATGCAGCAAAATCCCTTTAGCTCCGTCCACTTGCGCTTCTCACTCCCTGTCTCTTCACCGCCCACCACTCGTTCGACAAAACTCCTCCCACAACAACTCATTCTCTCGTCAAACCCACAATATTTCACCGTCCTTTCATCAAACCGGATCTCCGTGCACTGTCTCCAGAGAGATTCCAAGAACGCGTTGTCTCGCATTATAAGAAGAGAAGCTGCTGTTGAAGGCATTGGGAGGAAAGCTAAGTCCAAAAGGCAGCGCAACAGGCTTTGGCCTAAGGCTGTTTTGGAGGCTCTTGATGAAGCTATAAAGGATAACTCGTGGCACTCTGCTCTTGAGGTTTGTGGGTCTTTTGATTCTCTTCTCTTCCCTTTTCGGCTGTTTTACTTCTTGAAATCTTGTTTATGACTAACAAGGATAAAGACATTTGTAATATTTGCCCGCTGATAGGTATTCGCACTTCTACGTAAGCAACATTGGTACGAGCCTAGATGCCAAATATACACAAAATTGATAGTGATGCTTGGTAAATGCAAGCAACCTGAACAAGCAAGTTTGCTATTTGAAACAATGCTTTCGGAAGGGCTTAAACCTACCATTGATGTCTATACCGCTCTTGTAGATGCATATGGCAAAAGTGGCCTAATCGACAAGGCTTTTACTACTGTTGAAGATATGAAATCGGTCTTTGATTGCAAACCTGATGTATATACTTACTCTATTCTTATCAACTCTTGTGTGAAACTTCGCCGCTTTGATCTGATTAGAAGAATTCTTGCTGAGATGTCTTATTTGGGAATTGAGTACAACACTGTTACATATAATACTATTATTGATGGATATGGAAAGGCTGAATTGTTTGAAGATATGGAGAACTTATTGACGGATATGATTGAAAGTGGTGATTCCCTTCCAGATATTTTCACGTTTAATTCTGTTGTTGGGGCTTATGGGAACAGTGGGCAGATTGAGAAGATGAAGAAATGGTATGAACAATTTCAGCTTATGGGAATAAGACCAGGCATTAACACTTTCAACATCCTTATTAAATCTTTTGGGAAAACAGGCATGTATGAGAAGATGGGATCAGTCATGAAGTTCATGGACAAGAGATTTTTCTCCCCCAACATTGTTACTTATAATATTGTTATTGAAGTGTTAGGAAAGGCTGGAAAGATTGAGAAGATGGAGGAATATTTCAAGGAAATGAAGCATAGAGGAATGAAGCCAAATGCTATTACTTATTGTTCTCTTGTTAGTGCCTACACCAAGGCTGGGTTAATTAAGAAGGTTGATTCAATTTTGAGGCAGGTGGAGAATTCTGATGTGATACTTGATACCCCGTTTTTTAACTGCATCATCAGTGCCTATGGTCAGGCCGGTGACATAACAAGGATGGGTGAGTTGTTTTTGGCTATGAAAGAGAGAAAATGCATGCCTGATAACATCACTTTTGCAACCATGATTCAAGCCTACAACACTCATGGCATGATTGAAGCTGCTCAAAATTTAGAAAATAAGTTGATTAAACACAAGCAAAAATTCCGGTATGAGTATTGGCTCCAATATTCTGTTCTTTCTATATTCTATAGCTCTATACCATCACGTTGAACCTGAAAACTCCTCATTTAAAAAATTTAATGTCACGACAAGCCAATTCTTCATTCTCCTTGTTTCTAACTTTGATTTAACTTAATACATGTTCTGTTCCGCTTAATATTTCTCAAGGATTGAACTCAAAGATCATTTAACTACAAGTTCTTTTCCTGATGTCTATGTCCAATTAAAAGGACAGCACTATTTAAGCAAATGGTGACAATTTATATTTAACTCCTGGTTTCCAATTTCTGGTGATTGCAAACTTGATCAAGTTGCTGAAATGTTCAATGCGATAAATGTTGTGTTTTGCTTTGCAGGACAAAGTTTCTTATATAATTACTGTTTTCTTAAAATTTTGGCAGATGTGGCGAAAGAGACGAGGAATCATGTGAGAATGTAAATGGTGATGGGTAAAAAAGTATGCAATGTTGAAGGTTGACGTAGACGGTGGAGATGGCTGTGACCATGTGATGGGATTTTTGTTGGTGCAAGTCTGATCCAAGAAACTGCCTTCGATGATGCTATGGCACTGGAATGATTGCAGATTCAAGAAAAAAAAAATCCTTGCAAAAGAACTTATAGGATTGCGAGACGTGTCCATTAACATGATTATGAAATGGGCATGTATCAACCGTATAAAACTTACTCGTGGCTCTCAAAAAGTGCAATGCTAATGTATAGAATAATAATAGTGATTGCTACTTTGCAAGGATGAGACGATGACAGTTGATGATGTGCGAGGAGGCTGATACTGACTTAAAACTGTGTACTTTTGGCATTGTATTTCATACACTGCATTGCATTTGTTGGGGAAAGTTCATAATTAGTGGAATGCAATGTAAATCTGTCTGTCAATTGCGTATGCAAAAAGAGCAAACAAATGTCTATTTGTTTAAACTAGTAGCATGTGATAAAACTCTGTAAACTGGTGCAGTTGGGGAGATTTTGAGGTGGTGTTAAAGGTAGGGGAACTTAGTGTGACTCTGCAAGGAATAGGCTTTTAGCTGGACTTGAGTTGATGCTTCATTCATTGCATTGGATGGATGGGTCTGGGCTGCCCGAAGTTATCTGCCAACCTAATTTTGGAGTTGGACACTATTGTAGATTCGAAGTTGTCTGATCCTATGGTATTGTGGGCTGCTTTTGCAGTCTTTGGAAGGACCCACCCCACCCCCCCCCCCCCCCAAAAAAAAAAAAAAGAAGGGAAGTAAGTGGCTCACAAATAAAGAATTTGCCATTCTCTTTCTTTTACATGCAATGTAATACAAAGTGTTTACACATTGAGCTTCTACTTACTACCACTTAAGCAAGCATTTCTTTGGTGCTTGGAACAAACAATCGAATTTAAATCCCTCTTTTTTCACAATAAAAAAATATTTTAATTTTAAAATCTAGTTGGGAAAATCTTCCATCTTGTAAATATTTTATTAACTAAATCTACTAAACGTTTTCTAAAATGGACCTCCTTGGAATTGATAGCAACTAATCTGCTACCTTAATTATTACAAAATTGTGATTTCATTTATAGAAGAGAAAAATTAAAAAAAAAAAAAGAAGAAGGAGGCCTGGCATGACCTGTTCGATTTGAACAATTGGAAATATAATAAGAAAAAGGAGAAATTTTAGCTTTTCATCAAGTGTGAAAGGAATTACAGAATTAGAATAAGATAGGAAAAAAAAATGTGAAAGTTCCAAACCAAACATCATGAGGTGATTAAAATTAAGTTCCGGAGCTAAGCTGTAGATTTTCTTAAAGATATTAAACAAATGAGGTTGACAATAAGAAACTTATAATGGAGCCATCAGCTGAGCAGACCAACACCAACGGAACCCTAATGACTAGACTTGATCACGGTCTTGTTAATTGTATATAGCAATGATATGAAACTTAACTTTTTTTTTTTTTTTCAAATACAAACCATTGGGGGCATCATTACATAAGTGAAAATAGCAAAAATTGACCAAATCTCCTCTCCAACTGATCCAATACAAGAAGACTAGCTAGAAATATATATATATATATATATATATCTATATATATTGGAGGTCAAATCCGAGTTGGTTGGGTTGGGGCTACTCATCATTTCAAGGCATCTCTAAGATGAGATACAGATCACACTGCCTTGTTTTGACGAATAAATATACGAGAGTTTGAAAGCGATTTCATTGCGCTTTTCATCGTTTGCGGCTAGAGATTGGAACCGAATTGTAAGCAACGCATGAAATACGAAAATAGTGATTTCGGCGAGCAGAACTATCTCTCTTCTCTAAAACCACTTGATTAGACAAGCTACAAATGTTTGTATGATTCACAACTTGATGTCATTTCGGCTGATGAGACGCTTGGTTAATATGCTATGTTATAAACTTTCTGGTTATCTACTCCTGCTTTCCACTTTCAACCAATCTTTTTCTATGCTCGTAAATAAGAACTAAGAAAGAAGAAAAAAATGGGTAAATTAAAAAGAATAACATTTTTCTTGCTTTAGTCTAGAAGGATTAAAGTGTTCTTAAGGAGAAATTCTAATTGATCTAATATACTAAAATGCTTAAACGTGAAAGTTTCAAGTTAGAAACCTTAATTCTAG
>JBBYHK010000022.1:3499094-3511292 GCA_038382065.1 Adansonia grandidieri
TAACATAAACCAAACATCCATTCCCCGTATCTTCTCTTCCTATCTTTATTTTTTCTCTCTTTCTCAATGGATTCCTCTTCTCGCTCCCCCGTCATCATCATCGGCGCCGGCATCTCTGGTCAGTAACATTAAACAATCTAACCAAACAATACATTAAATCTTTTAAAGGATCAAATTTGTGCATGCATATAACATGTTATTATGAGTTAATAATTTGGAAAAGAAAATTATTGTTCTCAACGAGGGATTATATTTTTAATTGATGATCTTTAAATTCTGGTTAGGTTTATCGGCGGCGAAGGTTTTGGCCGAGAGCGGAATTGAGGATTTGGTGATCTTGGAAGCGTCCGATAGAATTGGAGGTAGGATACGGAAAGAAAAGTTCGGAGGCGTGTCGGTGGAGCTTGGAGCAGGTTGGATCGCCGGTGTAGGTGGCAAAGAGTCCAACCCCGTTTGGGAGATAGCCACAAAGTTTGGCCTACGAACCTGCTTCTCTGATTACAGCAATGCTCGCTATAACATCTATGATCAGAGGTCGGAATCCGAACCCCGAAAATTCTGACTATTTCATTTGGCGGTGGCTTTGAAAATGAATAAATGAGAAAAAGCTTTCCTCTGAGCAATAGCCGTGTGGACATTTGGATTCCCCGGCGTAAATTGGCATTTTTTGTTGAGCCTGTCTTCCGAGAAAGAAAGAGTAAAAAAAAAGAAATTAAAATTTATCTGCTACATAAATTAAAGTTGAATATTTTTATGAATGAGTTGCAGCGGGAAGATTTTTCCGAGTGGAATCGCCGCAGAATCGTACAAAAAAGCGGTGGACTCGGCAATTCAGAAACTAAGGGACCCAGAGACAAACTGTGCCGAGGATGTCTCCAATGGAACCGAGTTACCTCCGTAAGAAGAACATATGATAATTTCATAATTATTGATTACTGATTTACTACTTAGGAGTACTTTTTTTTCTCTCTTAGGAGCTAATGAATTTATTTCTCCAATTCCTTGTCTCTTTTTTTCAGAACACCGAAGACACCAATAGAGCTCGCAATTGACTTCATATTACACGATTTTGAGATGGCAGGCAAGTTCCACAACTCATTTTTGTTTTCCCCTGTTTGGATGTTGAGAAAATTCAAGAAATGGAAATGCAAATAAAGAAAGTGTCGTCAGAATTTGGTAGTCGTAACTCGTAATAGGAAAAAATAAATCCACATAAGAACGATACTGTCATTAGAAATTTCTATTGCACAAATTTCATTTTTTTTTTACTTTCACATTGAACAGAGCTTAAATTTTCCCTCTTTGTGTTTTTTTTTTTGGGGGGGGGGGTAATGCTGGTTGATTTAGCATAACAGAGGTGGAGCCAATATCGACATACGTAGATTTTGGGGAAAGGGAGTTTCTAGTGGCAGATGAAAGAGGTTATGAGTATTTACTGTATAACATGGCTGAGGATTTTCTATTGACCTCTGAAGGTAAAATCCTGGATAATCGCCTCAAACTCAACAAGGTATAAAAATGATCTCTTTGATGTCTTTTGCTTCACCTTTGAACTTGTTTTACATTTTTAATCAATTTTTAGTCCATATGATGTGGTTTGTTTTGTTTTTCGCTACTTAATCATGATGAAAACAACGGGACAGAGGGCAATGAGATAATAAACTCACTAGAAGAAGAAGAAAAAAAGAGCAGATAGTGTGCAAAAAAAAAATAATAATAATCTAAAGCTATGTTTTATATGCATGCACTGCTTTCTTTTTGTCGTTGAGATTGATTGACCTACTTTTGGGAGTCTGCAGATAATGACGTTTACTGAAAGTTATTTTTACCTTTGTTTATTTTATCATTATTCTTAGATACACATTTTTCTTCACTACGGTGGGTCCTCTTTTTTATTTTTTCTTGATTAATTATATTGCTTTTCTCTTTTTTCTTGCGACTATCATCATATTGACAGCTGCTCATCAGTCTCTAAAACTAATGCTAATATATTTTTCTCGTTGAAAATACTGGAATTTTTGTGGTTGTTTCTTCCTGTATTCATAAGCAGAACTCTTCTTTTCCATCATTGCAATGATATTATCAATGTTTCAAAACAGGAAACTAATTTGTCAACCTCAAATGTTGGTTGTCTTCCCAACTATGAACAATTTCAATGATGCAAAGCGGTGAAACTATTGAACAGGCCATAATTTGACCAATCATAAGCCAGGAATTCATCTCAGTCTTTATAACCTTTCAGGCACTTTTACCTCACCATCTCCAGCTGTAGGGCCCCAGATTCCCCAATTTTCCTATACTGTAAACTGTCCGCAAAGACCAGAGAACAACACCCAGGGGTTGAGATGTCTTGTCAAACTCACATAAGGACATGCAAATAAAGAGTTTTGTCATTTTCTGCATTTAATATGTTGTTGCCTTTGCTATCTCGATTGCTCTAAAATCAGCCATCAATGAACTTTTTCCTTTTCTTTTTTTTCCCTATTGTTCATGGTGCCTTTTAGAAACCTCCCATAAATGGGTATTGGGGGCATGGGGCTCCATGTACCTCCTTAAATAAATCTTTCCATTTCTGCGTCTGATATCTGATTACACGGTTTTCATGCTTTGACTTCTCAGAATCTTATAAGACTTGTTTATGTTACCTAGGACTTCAATTTCAATTAACTATCAATTTTGCTGACCAATATCATATAATTACGATGCTGAAGTTGTTTCATTGTGCATGGATTTGGGGCAGGTTGTCAGGGAATTACAGCACTCGAGAAACGGCGTCACGGTGAAAACAGAGGATGGTTGCGTTTACGAAGCCAACTACGTGATTTTGTCTGCTAGCATTGGTGTTCTCCAAAGCGACCTCATATCCTTCAGGCCACCATTGCCCGTACGTACCCTCTTCCTTCATTCTATGTTTGCACTTTTCATATATTTTTCTTATGTGGAAAATGATAGCGGCAGTCGTGGTAACGAGCCACGTCATAGTTATATAAATTTTTATGGCTTTAACCCGCCAGGCCGCTAGTGCTATATACCTGCTTCTCTTTGCAAACGTAAGAAATCTCCTGATAAGGGGGAATAGTGAGTTGTTAGCCACTTTTAGCCTTAAAATTAAAACCGGAGGGAGAAGGGATATTATTAGCTGCAGATTTTTTTTTTTTTAATTTGGAGTCTGAAATTGGGTTGTTACATTATTTATTCAACTTTCATAGATATTGGCTTTGAAATTTATAATTTACGGTCAATGAAATTGGAAACTTAGGGTGAACAGAGCACCGTTACCATAGTAATTATCTAGAAATCGATAAAAGTGTCGACAAAAGTGGTTAGCCCTAGCATTGCCCTTTCGAATTATATATAGTAACAAAACCCCTTAAAATGTTGCATTTCGATAAACACTTTTTCATCAACATTATCTGCTTTAATAGTGAGAACTTGAACGTTGAATACAATAGGATAAGATTCGTAGGCCGTGGGTCCCTTTAGATGGGATTTGCCAAAACTGTTTTCTTGATTTTTTTTTTTTTTATAGACCGTGGCAAGAGTCAGAATTCATGGTGCCTTTATTATATGCAAATACCATTGGTTGCACGATGATCCACAGATTTTTTAACCCATATGTTCAGTGATTATCCCGTTTCTGGCTATGAGATTTCTCAGTATAACACGTCTACGATGTGAGTGTCATAATTTGCAGATAAAATTGTGATTGCTGCATTTCATTTTCTTCAAAAAATGTAACTACTAAATGCACAGAAAAAAAATGGTACAACTAGTTAGCTACCAATCAAACAGATTAGTCTTAGCAATGTCGGAATGTGTAGACTTCAAAGCCTTAACATGTTTTTCCTGGGCAACATCGGCTTCGTAGTTAGAATTCTTAAAATCTTTGTCATGCATGAACATGACCGATAGGTGTGCTTATATCACTCGCAATGTGTAGGTCAACCCATGATTTAAACATTTTTGCAAGCAGGTATGATTGCCCTAGCCATTAGGAGAAGAAGAGTAATCATTATTCATCCCCATGATTGGTAAGAATATGTAGTTGAACTGGAAGTCGTTTGAGAACGTGAACGTGACCACTAATCCATGGAAAAATATTTGAAGAATTTGAGTTTGATTGTTGTGGTTGAGTATCAAACTTATGCGTTTAATATGTAGGATTAAGGTGATGATAATGTGGTTTGGATGAAACGCCTTGTGTACGCTAATCAATTATGGAACTTGTCTGTTACTTAGCTATTAAATTGACCAGTCATAAAAGAAGTGAAAAGGAAAAATCGACCACTTACGCCTTTACACTTAATGAGCTTAGAAAGAACTTGTTAGAGATTTCTTAATCGTGTAAAATTTCCTGAATGCCATAAATTTAATGTTGCTTGATTAAATACAAATATTAAGAAAAATTTTAATGATAACAGAGGTGGAAAACGGAGGCCATAGAGAAATGTGATGTGATGGTGTATACCAAGATTTTCCTCAAGTTTCCTTCTAAGTTCTGGCCTTGTGGGCCTGGGAAAGAGTTCTTCATCTATGCTCACGAGCGGAGAGGCTATTACACGTTTTGGCAGGTTTAATCGTTATTTCATTTATAATATTTTTGCCAGCTAACTTTGATGTTTGATCTGACCAATTCCCTTGTCGTTTCTGCCACTTTCGTATAATGAAAATTCAATTCATTTTTGTTACTACTTCAAATGAATGTGCGGTCTGCACTACCTTCATATTGATCCTAAGTCGCTTTATTTATCCTGTAATTAGAAACCTTGTTTTTCAGCATAAAAGCAAATTGCTGTTATGCTACATAAATGAGTATACATGGCCACTAATTAAATACGGATTTCAATAAATAATTTGCATATAGTATTAACACTATATTTGTTATGAGGTTGGTGGTTGACTTTGACATTGTTGATTATCTGTTAGGGACAGTAATTTACATTTAACAGCCTATCCGCCTACATGATATGTTGACTAGTAGTATGGATTTGTGATAATATGACAATGCTACTTGTATTACCAGACAGTATATAATCTTAAATCAGGTTTTGGGGGCAGCTTCTTTAGTTAAAAGACAACAATTAAAATATTAGTAGTTATTTTCATGTACAGATTACCAACTACTACCATAGAATGGTTTCTCCTTTATGTTGTATATGACGTTTTGTCAGTGTTGCAGAGCTGTGAATTGGTTGTGTTGTGGGAACAAGTCACTGTCTGCGCTGTTTCTCTGTCTTCATGGAGAGACTCAATTTTGATACCCACAAGATCCTAAATTACTTTTCTAGCTTGATTTGGAAGAAAACTGAAGCTTTTTTAATGATCATGGGTGGCCCCTAGTGGACGCAGGGATCACACTGGTCTTTTTTTTTTTTGTTATTGCGTGTTAGTTTTTTCGTGGTGTGGTAAGTTAGAAGAGCGTTAGGTTTTAAATCTCAATGCTGAGAGTTTAAATTCAGTTAATCCTAAATTTAAAAAAGAAAAACATTTGGAACGAAAACCCTACATCTTTAACCTTCTTATCTGAGAGATTGTTATCGTCCATTCATTTTTAACTACCCCTTGAATTCATCCAAATTGACTGCTGATCTGTTGCTGTCTCATCAGCACATGGAGAATGCATACCCGGGTTCGAATATTTTAGTCGTAACATTGACGAATGGTGAATCGAAACGTGTCGAAGCTCAATCCGACGAAGAGACGTTGAAGGAAGCTATGGATGTGCTCAGGGACATGTTTGGGCCCGACATACCTAATGCCACAGATATACTTGTTCCCCGCTGGTGGAACAACAGGTTCCAGCGTGGCAGCTACAGCAACTACCCCATAATATCTAATAACCAAGTTGTTAACGATATTAAGGTAACTCAATAGTATTTACTTTTATGCTTGATATTCTGAATGTTATTCACTCAGGTTATGGCACCTATATCTCTATTAGTAATAATGTCCAAGTAATTCATGATACGAAAATGAATGAAAGAACTCTTTTAACTTTTTAATGATTTCCTGACCAGAATAGGATGCACTGTTAAATTCTTTCTTGGATGTGATTTGAGGATTGGTCGAATTATATATATATATATATATATATATATCCATTTTTCTCATGCTCTGGTTTTCTACTGGTCATAATGCGATTTTCGAAGATTATTTTATCCATGATCCAGAGAACACAGAAAACAAAATCTTTTTCCTTGGATGCTTAAATAACCCTCAGAATGCGAGCTGCATTAGAATATTTAATCATGATTTAACACTTTTGTGTGTGTGTGTGTGTGTTGCCTTCAGGCCCCAGTTGGACGCATTTTCTTTACTGGCGAACACACAAGTGAAAGATTTAATGGGTATGTGCATGGAGGGTACCTTGCAGGTGAGGAATGAGGATGGAGGATATTTGATAGATTCGAGAAGTTAGCGAACTCTTTTATCTGGCCAATTTGTATGATTTTGCTAATGCTTTGCGATTAAACAACTGTTACAGGTATTGACACAGGTAAAGCTTTACTGGAAGAAATAAGAAAGGATGAAAGAAAAAATGATAATCAAACTTTGTTGCTGGAGCCCTTGCTTGCATTGACTTTGACGCAGACAGATGCAGTCTCAGGTCTCCAGAAATGTGATGTTCCTACGCAATTATATCTTAACGGCAAGCGTGTCTTTCCAGAGGCAATCTTATGACTACATGGACCTAACCTTGATCACATTGATGATGATGAAAACATGAAGAATGAGAGGGACGGAAAAATGGGTTTGGATCCAACTGTCGATCGATCCCTTAACAGCATCCAAAAGGTAGAATGAAAGAAAAAGTGAGAAGTAGGTTTTCAAGTCTTCAGAGTGCAGCTGCTAATCTAATCAACGCTGATGCCTGGGCCTGGCTTTGGGATCTTGGGTAAGGCGGAACCTGGGCAATGCGTCCATGTATCAGTTGTTAAGTAGATTGGACAGGAAATGGTCGGGGGAAAAAAGAAGAAGAAGAAAACCACACCGCAGATTCTAATTGTACCTAATGTTAAATATAAGAAAGACCCTTTATTTCTTATTTTTAATTGAAAATCTCGAGAGGATAACTTAAAAAAGGTGAATTAGTAATTTATCTCAACCATAAAAATATTTCAAGGATTCATTCTAGTAAATGGTTAGCATACCCAGAATTGTATATAATAACACATCGACCTCCTAACCAGTTTTTGCTTGGATTTATTAATAAAGGGAACAAGTCGAACATAATAAGAATAATTTGACTTACCTTAAAAAAGGGGGGCTATAATGCATAGAAAACTCGTTCGATATGAAGATTAATTGCGGAATATAGTAATGAAGTTGTAATAGAACACCCCTTATTATTGTAAGTTGTAATCAAGCCGACGAAGTGAAAAATGTTAATTAACTTAAACGCTTACGTTCATGAAATACTTGAAACAACTTAGACCAGTTATTTAATGATAAACATACAACATGTTTCATATATCAGCCTATCCATCTTACTGCTTAAAATTACGTCGGGCAGGGACAAGGGGTGGTTTAACAACTTCTTCCTCCTAGTTACTTTAACGCTTTTTCCTTTGTCAATAATTAAAACCCCTATTTTGAGTTATGATCTGACCAGACCAGGCTGCCCAAAATAAGAAACTCTCCACAACAATCCTTCCTACCACATCAAGTGTGAACTAGGAATGACAAACCTCACTCAGGATTTCACTCCAACTGAAAAAACTAACATAACAAAAAAGTAACAAAATGATGATTCAAGTCCCAGTCTGTCTGTAAATGTGTACACAATGAATGATAAGCTGGTATGCATGATTTCACTATGATTTGTTTTTTTATACAAATGCCCTCCATTCTCCCCGTACTTACTCCCTGACTGCCCGTTTCCACACACTCTGACCGAGAATGCCCCAATGGCTGATTCAAGGGTTGAAAACATTTACAGATGTTACTCATTCTTTAAATGTTTGATGAAGCCTTGTAATCAAGCATCTCCCTTATATTTAACCTACTGGACGGACCCATTGACGTGCATATGCGTGCACTTTTCCAGTATACTCCTTTTGCAACTTTTGGCTTGTTTGTTTCAATTGATTTCTGTCAAATTAAGAATAAAAACCAACAAATATATCAACTTGAATTGCCAGTTTAGAAACTAATTATTGATCAAAAGAAAGAAATGGAGAGCGAAACGGTGAGAGAAGTGCAAGGAACAGGGTGTAGCATACTACTGCAGCAAGGAAGTTCACAAGGAGGTCATCTTCAGAGAAGTCAACTTTCCCGAAAGGTATGTGAACAATCCCAGTCTTATCAGCTCTGTATTCAACTTTTCCCTTTTTGAATATTACTATAGCCTAAAAAAATGATTCAATAAACATTTTAGTTATATTAGTGATTACTTTGCTAGCTACCATGTATCATTCAGTTGCAACTTCATATAGAAGTAAATCGGACCCCAAGCATATTATTGAATGTATTGTTCTACACTTTTCCCCATCCATCATGTCCGCACTTCGTTGGTGTTATTACTACGTCCAAGAGAAACATAAATGAGCTAATAACTGCCAAAATACATAAATCAGAACACTTCTACTTTCAAATTCATCAGTTCTCTAGTGTTGAGGACAACCGCTTGCTAACAGATTGTATCAATTTCACACTCATTTTTGTACTCTTACAGTGTCAAAGGGGCAGACTAATACCAATGCACAAGGACATGCGCTGATACTCGGACATGATTCATGTAAATATAGGCATGCAAAAAGATCCATAGGATGGATACCAATTTATATAAATCAAAACTTGAAAAACAAACTCATTATAATGTAGCAATCAGATCCTAACTAAGTATATTGGGTGTAACGGTACCGGCTTTAGGATTTGGCATGAGCCCAAGTGGTCCTAGAATCTTTCCAAGACTTGCAACCTAATCAGAAGTGGGAAGATGTCAAAATAATATCCATTAGTAACAAAAGTAATTTCCAACCAAAAAAGAACACACATGCAATCTATGAAGCACAGACACGCAATAAGGATATGAAATGACGCAGATGTGGCGACACAATAATTTCTAGAAAATGAGGACAAGACAATAAAAAATTCCTTTATATATTTAAAAATATTCAATGTAAATATAAATATTGATAATTTTCATTAATATAAATTAAATTCTACACAAAGCTCTCTTTTCATTACACAAAAATGTCATAAGCTATCCTCTCTACACAAATGAAATAATAGAAAAGTAAAAAGACATAAACATGAACAAGATAAGGCAAAAAAGCAAAAAAGAATATAATAATAATAATAATAATAATAACCCTCATAACAGAAAATATAGAAAACCCTACTGGTTACAGCTTCAAAATATCACGCTCAGAAGAAAAAATACAAACATAAAAAATTAAATGCATAATAAAGCAGCCCAATCCTCCTATTTTCGATCTATTTCCACCTATCCTTTTCCCAAAAAAAAAAAAAACATTATTTCCTAATCCCATTTTCCTCTCTTTTTTTCTTTCTTAATGCTCTCTCCATTACGATCTCGGCCCTCAGTCAGGCTCGCCTTGACTGCTCTGCCCAAAGTTGAATCCTTCAACATAATCCCATCCACAACCACTTCTCCGAACACACTTACCCTAGTTTCCCTGAAGTATCCACCGTGTAGGTGGCATGTCCGTGTTGGACACCAGTACAAGGGGTTCCTCGTATTCTTGGCTCCTTGCTTCATGGCATGAAACAAATGATATTGGTGACCAGTGGAATTTGGTTAACTGAGCAAGGAAACAATCTATATCCACATTGATTGAACAAAGAGCAGAACAGAAACACCTTAACCATTATATCTGGGAACGCAATTAATTTGTCAAATTCCATGAATTCTCCTTTTATCTGTTCAATCAAGTCCTCACCACCGACAGTATCTGCTCCTGCATTTTTTGCTTCATCAAACTTTTCATCTGTAAAGACATCATATTTAGAAAACAGCCAAACCAGAGAAGCAATTGGTAATTATATTGACAAGCGTCAAAAAAGAAAACATATCCCAATAGGAATTATTATTAAGATCTTCAAATATTATCAACCACTTAAAGTTCGTCATTGTAGCATGATTATAAGCCACTATCAGAATTTTACAGTTAGTACTTTAGAACCTACTCAACTTCTAACAAGAACTGCAGTTATGTTTCTTTTGTCAAACGATCTCCCTAAATTTAAGCCAGAATTTCCAATAAAGAAACAAATTTCAGTAAAAACCAAATGAAAACAAGTAAAAGCAAATAGATTAGGATGCATGAAAGCACAATAACCACCTTGAGTAAGAACAGCCACTTTAACAGTTTGCTCAGTTCCCTTGGGCAAATTCACCTGTAAGATGAAGGGTTAGAAGAACGTAGGATATCAAGCGTAAAATTAAGTGTCAGTGAGGCCATGACTATTTCATGTGAAGCTCAGAAAACTTACTGTTGTTCTCAGCGGTTGATCATTATACTTAGGAACAATGTTAAGGCGGAAATGAGCTTCAGCTGTCTACAAACTTTGTACTTATCATTTCCTTTAACAAAGATATTGCTTTCTTTAGATCGTATTCCCTTTTGTTTTCTCGTAATTTTTGAATTTCCAAGAATCTCTTAGACCTAATCTGCAGTTTGAACAGGGGGAAAAAAAGGAAGAAAATAACTTAACCTAAGTAAACATCACAACCATATCTAATAACAGCACATTTAACAACAGTGTATAACCGAAAGAAACTAACCCTTTCTTATTGATAACAGTTTCTTAAACCAAAATACTAAAATAAAAAAAATTAAACTAAAGGTCTGATTGTTTTGCAGAAAATGTCTTTCAGAAAATGATTTCTGGAAAAGGACTTATTTTCTTACAAAATTTATGTATTTTTTTTCTATCGTTTGGAAGATCATGTGAAAAATATTATCAGTTGCTTGATTGTTTTTTACCAAAAATCTGCATTGACATAAAAAAAATACTTAATGTATCAACTTTTTTTCCTTTGCTTCAGCTTCTATACAATAAGAGATCGCTCTTATAGTGTTTGCTTTTGGAAAAAAGGATAATTTTCCATTGCCCCAAAGTTCATTTTTCATTGATCAACTATTTTTGCAGAACAAGCATTAAAAAAATAAAAACAGAGACCATTTTGCCAAAACAAATAGACCCTAAAGTTAAAACACCATTCACAGAATCACAAACTCAACAACCAAATTTCAAAGACACTACATAGTTAAAAAAAAAAAAAGTGAAAAACACCGCAGATATTCGGTTGGTTGTACGGAAGTCCTAGAAACAAACTCAACCTCAAAAATCGAAACTTTCACACCAAACCACAAATAGTGTTTCATGTCGGAAAAGCAAAACCCAAACGGAATATGATCCAATATAGCCCAAAAACATAGTAACAAGACCGTAACAGAATTAAAGGAAAGGGGAAAAAATGTTGAAATTTGAAATCCACATACTCTCTCTGTCTTAAGAGGCAGCGCTGCTTTTCCTTTCTTAGGCTTAGGAGGGGCAGTCGCAGAAGCAATGGCACCCTCGGCCAATCCTTCCTTTCGCTGCGCAGCCTCAGCCAACTGAGCCTCCGCAGCCACAGCAGCAACAACAACAACATGCTTGGAGTCCCTCTGACGACATAGATTAGCGAAATTGAGCCCGGATTTTGTGTCTCTGGAAGCCTTGAGAACAGGTGGGCAAAGAGAGAAGGTTGGGTTGTTGGGCTTGACTATATATAAAAGAGAAGAGGTGGTTTTTGAACAATTTGTGTTTTTCTTTTATATGGAGTACGAGATGACATCACAATGTAAATTATTTGGATGAAATTAATTATTTTCTTGGAATGAAAAGCTGCATATGCAAAATAAACATTGACCACTAATTCGAGAATAGAATTTAATTCGTAAGTCACATCATTATAAAATATCCATAATTCTCCGAAAAAAAATATAAAAGATGAAAGATAAATAAATAATATGATTTATATTTGATGTATAGTAAATGATATAATTTAATTTATTAAAAATTTATAAATTTATATATTATTAATACATGAAATACAAATAAAAGAAAATAATTTTTTTAATTTTTTCTTATAGAATGAACGAAACATTTGGGGTGTAAGGGAAGGAAGGTAGAAACTTTGAAGCAATGGGAGCAAGCACATTGGAACGGGGGCATGGGAAAGAATTG
>JBBYHK010000022.1:3513968-3525656 GCA_038382065.1 Adansonia grandidieri
CCAACTGGCACAACTTGTCAACTCCCAGACCAATCGCCAAAACACGCAACCTACTGATCGCCCAAACCAACACACTGTGAACAACCTAAACTCAGACATACAAAAATGACATGTTACAGTCGACCGAGCCACCCGCCCAATGGTAGAGGAAAGCTCCTGCTCTACGCCAATCCCACGGCAAATGACTCAAGGAACCTCCCATCATAGCAGTGGCCATCACGCGTCAGGATCAACTTCAGATCTCGCCCAACAAGTAGCCGCCTCGAAGAGGAAATCAAGGATCTTCGTGAGCCGCAAAAAGATAACTGGGAATGGTTATCCGAGGAACATAGCCCCCTCTCGCCTGACATTTGCCAAGTGCAGGTCCCTTGAAAAGTCAAACTCTCTCCCGATACTTACGATGGTAAAACTGATCCGGTCGACTATCTAAATCATTTTCACGGTTTCCATAACCTATGCGACGTGCTAGAAGCCATTTAGTGTCGCATCTTCCCAACGACGCTTCAAGGGTCGGCAATAACTTGGTGGTACTCCCTGAACCCAGGATCTATTACCAACTTCTACCAACTGGGAAGACATTTTCTTACCCACTTCAGTAGTTGCAAAACAGCAGCCAGAACGTCTGCTAGCTTAATGGCGATCAAGCAAAACAATGACGAGATGATTCGCGATTACCTCAAGTGTTTCAATGCGGCCGCCCTAGAGGTTCGAGACCTGAATGACGAATGGGCCATCCAAGCTTTCACAACTGGCGTCCGGCATAAGTACTTAAAATATGCCTTGACGGACGTCCAACCGATGAAGCTGTACCATCGGTTAGCTGACCACCTGAGTAACCGACCCCAGAAAGAAATGCCAGCCGCCACTTCACAACAAAGTCCCACTAAGAAACGAACATGGCCTGCCCCGCAAGTGAAATACGAGTCCTACACGCCTCTGATGGCTTCCAGATCTCAAATCCTGAACGCCATAATGAAGGAAGGGCTCCTGGAGCGCCTGCCTCCAATAAGAAGTGATCGCAATACGCATGATCCTACAAAGCGATGTAATTTTCACAACGATATCGAGCATGCTACCGAAGACTGCTTTAGCTTAAAAAATGCCATCGAATCACTGGTAAGGAAAGGAGCGATTAAGCAGTTTATGAAGAAAGAACCACATGCCAAGGATCGCACACGATCCCCAAACGAGCATAGGGAGACTGCACCCAAACGACCTGTCGCTGACAACATAAACATGATCGTCAGTCTGACAAAAACTTGGGCAGTCAGCAAGTCAAAATGAAAGTCTCACCTCTCCTCTGTAATGCCAGTCGACGTAGCATCCAAGCGTGTTAAACAATCAGATTGGGTGATCCGTTTTGATGATGATGACTCGCAGCTCCTATCAGATCGTGAAAATAATCCTATCGTTGTCTCTGCCACCATAGGTCACTATCAGGTCCACAAGATCCTTACAGATGACAGAAGTGCTGTGGAAATTCTGTAGTGGGACGTCTTCCTTCATATAGGCTTTACAGCAGACGACCTGACCCCGTCATCCCTAATATACGGATTGGCCAACTGACCAATACCCGTTAGAGGAATGACCACACTCCCAGTAACTATGGGCGATGGGGAAATCACCGTGAACGCTTTGGTCGACTTCCTTGTTGTCGACCAGCCCTTTGCTTACAATGCAATCATCGGACGACCATTGATGAAAAGGATAAAAATGGTCACGGTAATCTACTGCCTAACGGTGAAATTCCCCATACCCACCGGGATTGGATATATGTGTTCCGACCAACAAACCGCACGTCAATGCCATCTGTTGTCAATTGAATTAGCCACACGTCACCCAACCACGATCCAGCAAAATACGTCTGGACCATCTGTTCATACTATTATGCCTGCATAACCAGAAGTGATCAACCTGGAGCAACTAGATGCCAGAAATGGTTTCCATGATCAGAAACCCCAGCCGGCCAAGAATACTAAAAAGATCGCCCTTTATGGTTCAGATTCGAAGTTGGCTACCAGCATTGGCTCTGCTCTTGACACTCAAGACAAGAACCTCCTCACCAAATTTCTTCAAAGGAACGCCGACGTATTCACCTGGTCAGCAGCCGACATGCCTAGCATCGATCCAACCGTTATCATGCACTCGCTCCATGTGGACCCACGAGCCCTACCAGTCAAGCAAAAGAAACGCACATTTGCTCTGGAACGACTCCAAGTGGACGAGATGAGGTCGACAAATTACTACACGCCAACTATGTGAGGGAAGTCAAATATCCCGACTGGCTTCCCAACTTCGTTATGGTCAAAAAGGCTTCAGGGAAATGGCGAATGTGTGTGGACTTCACCGATTTAAATAAAGCCTGCCCCAAAGACAGCTTCCCTCTCCCTAGTATTGATCGACTAGTTGATGCATCAGTCAGCCACAAACTCTTAAGTTTTATGGATGCCTTCTCCGGGTATAACCAACTCAAAATGGATCCCTGTAACCAAGAAAAAATGACGTTCATCACAGAAGACGACACCTTTTGCTATCAAGTCATGCCATTCGGCTTGAAAAATGTAGGTGCCACATATCAACGCTTGGTCAACAAGCTTTTCAAAGGGCAAATCGAGCGTTCGATGAAAATCTATGTGGATGACATACTCGTCAAAAGCTCCTCTCTTCACCAACACCTCAGTGACCTTTCGGGAACGTTCGACATACTTCGTAAGTATAAAATGAAACTTAATCCCTTAAAATGCGTGTTTGTTGTGTCCGCAGGAAAATTTTTTGGATTCATGATCTCCTCAGAGGCATTGAAGCTAATCCTAAAAAAATCAGTGCAATCATGCAAATGGGCCAGCCCAAGTCAACGAAAGAAGTGCAACGTCTAACGGGGCGAGTAGTGGCGCTCAATCGCTTTATCTCCAAATCTACAGAGAAATGTTTACCATTTTTCCAATTACTTAGGAAGGTGACTCGATACCAAGGGACAGAAAAGTGCCAACGGTCGTTCGACCAGCTCAAAACATACCTGAGCACTCCCCTAGTACTCGCCAGTCCGAAGTTTGGCGAACCACTTTTTGTCTACCTTGTCACGTCAGATGAAATTATCGTCGCTGTTTTAGTACGCGAAAAATAGGGACTTCAGTATCCTGTCTACTATGTTAGTCGAGCACTGCAGGCTGGCGAACTTCATTACAGTAAGCTGGAAAAAATGGCTTTTGCACTCGTCATCACAGCACGAAAACTAAGACAATACTTCCAGGCGCACCCAATCACTATCCTCACGGACCAGCCTCTTAATGACGTCCTCGCCAAAGTCAACTCTGCTGGATGACTTATCCGTTGGAGCATTGAACTTAGCGAATTCGGGCTCACCTATCATCCTCGCAAAACTATCAAAGCATAGGCACTCGCTGACTTCATCGCCGAATGCTCATTTCTTCAATCTCAAAACCAAATACTAGAACCAGCTCAGCGAGGCAATCCTCTCAGCACCTCTGGTCACCTACCCCCAAACGTCAAATCCGATGAATGGCAAATTTTTATTGATAGATCTTTCGGCAAAACAAAAAGTGGCACCGGAGTATTGCTACTCGACCCTGAAGGTCATGAATGGCAATATGGCCTCTCGTTTCAATTCGCCACATCTAACAACGCAGCTGAATACGAATCATTAATCGCTGGCCTGGAATTAGCCAAGACACTAGGCGCCAATCATTTAGTCACCCACACGGACTCTCAGCTTGTAGCCAGTTAGGTAAACGGCCTCAACGACGTAAATGATGAATTACTTGCCAAATATCACAAGGTTGTCACTACCCTTTCTCAACAATTCACCGATATCACCACCAAACAGATACCCAGAGGGGATAACTCAAGGGCTGACGTTCTGTCAAAACTGGCTAGCACCCTCGACATCTCCACTAGGGGCAAAATTCTCCTCGAAAGCCTCTCAAAACCCAGTTATGATAGATACGTCCATCACATTGCAGTTGACGTCGAAGAGAACTGGATGACACCAATTATTTCCTTTCTCAAGGGTGACCAAGCTCCAATCGACCCGGTGCAGAAAAGGCGATTGGAAAAAAGAGTATCTAGGTACACCTTTATCAATGACCTTTTGTATAAAAAGTCCTTCACTCTTCCATTACTGGGATGCCTTAACCCTTCCGAGGCAACTTACGTTTTGAAAGAGATACACGAAGGTGTTTGCGGAAACCATATGGGCTGGCGATCACTGGCCCTTAAGGCCTTACGACACTGGCCCATAATGAGAAAAGATGCTTCTGCACTTGTCAAAAGGTGCGACACATGCCAACGCTTTGCTCCTATTCCCAGACAACTAGCCAAGCACTTAAACAAATCTTCAGTCCTTAGCCGTTCTGTGTTTGGGGCATAGATATCTTGGGTCCATTCCCTCTGGCGACCATGCAGAGGAAATTTTTGTTAGTCGTTTGTGATTACTTCACAAAGTGGGTCAAAGCGAAAGCAGTCACCACCATCACCACCCAAAATATGGAAAGTTTCATTTGGCGTTGTATTCTTTGCCGATTTGGAGTACCCTATATCATCATAGCAGACAATGGCAAGCAACTGACAGCTGACAAACTCCAGGATTTTTGCTCACGCTTTAACATCAACCATGTCCACACCTCTGTCGCCCACCCTCAATCAAACGGCCAAGTTGAGTCAATGAATAAGAACATCCTCCAACCTCTAAAGAAGAAATTGGACGATACAAAAGGCTCATGGGCCGACGAAACACCTGGTATACTTTGGGCAATTCGGACAACTGAAACTCAGGCAACCGAAGTGACTCCTTTCAGCCTTGTTTACGGAACAGAGGCTATCATACCCACCGAAATGGGGGTCCACAATTTATGCACTGCATACCTCGATCTAGAGCTCAATTTCAAACATCTCAACGCTAACCTCGACCTCCTCGAGGAAGCCAGAGAAGACATTACAATCCACATGGCTGTCCGTGCACACCAGGTTAGCAGATATTATAACCGCCGAGTCTGCAATCGCCAATTCCAGGTGGGCGACCTAGTCCTCCAAAACTGCGAAGCCAGTCGACTAGCAGCAGAGTGAAAAAAACTTTCCCCTTACTGGGAAGGACCTTATCAAATTAGCCAAGTCCTAGGTTTTGGCGCTTACAAGCTAACCGCATTAGACGGATGCCCCATCCCTAGCACATGGAACGCTGCCCATTTAAAGAAATATTATTTGTAAGCACACCCGCAACCAATATTTATGGTCACCACTATACACATTTGTCTTACAAAGTCACTTCACGGATCCAACGTCTCTTACTTGCTACAAAAGCAATCGTCGCCAAGGCACATCTTTTAATTGCTACAAAGCAATCGCCACCCAGGCACGCCTCCTCATTACTACAAAAGCAATCGTTGCCAAGGTGCAACTCTTCATTTCTACCATGCAATCGCCACCAACGCATGACTCTTATATGTTACTGCAATCGCCACCATGGCACATCTCCTTATTCCTTCACATACACTCACTATTAACACACTCAATTCTCCTCAGCACCACATTACGACTACCACCTTCCAACACAACAAATACACCATAATCTCAAAAACCAAACTATACACACCATAAATTACGCAAACACAAGCAATAAGAATTTACACAAATCATATATACAACATTACATTCTCATTTCAAATCATAAATTATTTACAGCATCATATTTACAAGCCGGCCCACTACTCATCCCTAATCGACGAGATGGTCTGAGCACCAGCCTCGTCACTCGACTCTCCCTGCTCAGACTCTTCAGCCACCGAAGTTATCAAGGCTGCATCCGCCAAACGCCTCGCGTCCACTTCTTGCTGACTCAAAAATAAGACGTTGAAATCTTCAAGAGGCATATATAGGCGCCCTAAGTCGATCGCCCGTAAGTCCAAAGGCCCATGAAGCAACTGGACCCCATACAGAGTGCTACGACGATATGAATCCACAGCAGTGAACAGTTTGTCAAAAATTTGTTCCTGCTATTTTTCCAACTAATCCTCATGGCGAGCCTGCAGATCCCCCAGATGACCCTCCAACTCTGCCACTCTAGACTTAGCGGAAACCAGTTCCGTATCGCGTTCCTCTAACTTTTTTGCCGACTCAGCAGCAGCCACTTCTGCCTTTTTGCCACTCAGCAACAATTCAGCTATCTCTGTCATCCTCATTTCCTCAATCTCCTTCAAGGACGCCTACAGCTTGGCGTTCACCTTCTTCTGCTTCCCAACCTGAGCGTCCAGCTCCACGATCTTGGACGCCTGGAGGTTGAACTTCTCCTGCCAATTCACCATATGGCAAATGTATGCCGTCTGGCAGTGCAGTGCCTCTACCAGCCCAATCATGGTAGCGTTCAGGTTTTGCGCTGGACTCCTCCTCGAAAGCACCTCCTGATCATTGGCCGCTACCCCCTTCATCGACCATCTTAGAGCAGCCTCAAAGTCTGGCACCCTACCGTTGCGCAAGATGTCAGGGCCACTTGAACTGGGCCCCCCACGGCTCACTCGCGGCCTCTCAGAGGTGGTATCTGGCTGCGAAGTCACCCCAGGCAACGGCCCACCACTCGACCCAACAGTCTCTACCCCAGGCTGCAACACAGGCACTGTGGTAGCCATCGCAGAAATAATCAGCACGGCAACCTCTTGGCAACCAGCGGGCGCTACAACAGCAGTGGAACCTGCCTCAGCATCCTCCTGGTCACCCACTTTTCGATTTCCTCATCTTTGACAAGCAGCCGCCCTCTCTGCAGCAGCCTGCCTGACCGCCCTCTCCGCCAATGCTGCTTGAACCGGGTCTATTCCTGCACAGCAAACAAAACATTAGGTCAGTACCATCATTCATTTTTCCATAGTTGCGAGTAATTAGAACAAATACCCTCTTCCATCCCCAGACTCGATTGGTGATCACCACAATCTACACTACCCACCCGCTCCTCTCAACTTGCCCTCGAACTACCCTCCACATCATACACCGCCAACTCCCTAACCCTATCTACTTCTTCCGCATCTTCCATCCTTTCTTTTGGTACATGCTTCCTTATGAAACATAACATCACACATCAGCACCCTGTTCAACATATACACATGCCAAATTAATACTTGAATATATTCATCAATATCATACCTCTCTGATGTTGCAACAAACGTCGCTGCCTTCGTTGACCAAACGGACGCACTAGCCCTTCTGGCACATCCTCCAAATCTCACCCTGGGCACTCAAAAGGATGTTCCGGAATGTTAAGTACATTCTGTTGCTCATGCATCCGCCTCTAAAGAAGAGCACCTGATCCTTCTCCATAGGCTCGAGGCTAATTCTCTCGTTACTAGCTCTGGACTTCCTGCCCCATCGCACCGAAAACCTCCATTCCATGCACGTCCTTTTCGTCACCACAAAGAATTGATCCCGCCTCATATGTGCATTCGACGGCAGGTTGACCACCATTCTACCCCCTCCCTTGACTGTAAATAATAAAAATAGGGCTTACCCCGTTTCAAGAAGTACAGCTCCTTCATCACCCCAACTGATGGTCGCCACCCCTTCTCCTTGCACACCAAAAAATAGGTTAGCAGGATCGCCCAACTGTTTGGTTTCAACTGGTTAGGTGACAAATTATACGTTCCCAACACTTCGCAAAAGAAGGGCTCCAGCGGCAGGTGGAAGCCAGCCTTGAAAATGTGCAGGTAGAATGTTGCACTGTTCCCTTCGACGAAGCCGCTTGCCTCAACGGACCCGCCTCCGTAATCTGGTACCTCTCTAGATCCACCCCCTATCATACATCCACCGCCATACGACCTCTATATTCACCACCCCGACATGAATGTCCACCACTTCGGTGTCCACCTCGACGACCGCCTCCTCTACTATATCCTCGACGACCGCCTCCTCAGCCTCCTCCTCTTCAACTGCCTCTTCGGCCTCCCCACCACTTGAGCCTTCCTCTTCCTGATCTCCTCTTTGTTCGGTGACCGCTCCTCTCATCTCTTCATTTTCCTCCTCTAACACCACGCGACCAGACATCTCTCCCTGGCTCAAATGCCCCACTATCGCCCTCACCTCGTTTCCCACTTCCTCCAACCTACCCTTTCTCACCATGGACTTCACCAACAGTCTCCCCCCCTTACCATGAACTGCAACCCACCAACCCAAAAATACAAACAACGAGGACCACAAGAACCCACCAGCACTTACCAATCAACGCCTTTCCCTCTTTACAGCGCTCCTATTCGCACCTCCACAAGCACGATCGCTGCCAAATAACAGAAAATCGTTAAAACAGTAAAACACTATGATTAACCCTTTCCCACCGCCCTCTCAACTATCATGACTTACCCTTTCTCCTTGAACGAGTTATCTAAACCTTCACTCTACTTTCTCTCCTTTTCAAAAACGTGGAGCAACTCCTCAGCCCTTCACCGCATTATATACCCACACGCTTTTGCCTCTTCACATTCCTCCGCCACCCTGGAACTCTGCCCCCACACTGACACGTGTTTCCCTCGCCATTTCGTTTCCCCCAAAATACGCCCCTACGAATCCCCTGTTAGGACACGTGCTCTCATCTTATTCCTTCCCCCTTTCCCAAGCCCTTATGTTACCCTGCCATTACTACCACCATTACTACTGCCACATGTACCTTCTCGTCTGCCGTGCGTCACGCCCCACATACCACGCGCCCACTCCCCTGCACACATGTCCAAAACGTCGAGTCACTTTATGATCGCCTTTTTAGACCCCGAAGGGGGCAATTGTTATACCTCCACATATGATGACCGCCAAAAGGGCCGAAGGGCCGATGATCGCCAGACAGTAACACCATGGCGATCGCCTAATCATACCTGACAGTGATGTGACCTCTCTGACAACGACTTAAATGCGGAGTTGACATTTACTAAAGGGTGATCGACTAACTGAGCCGACCACTAGGCATCATAGCCTGACACCTAGCTCGGCGATGGTCACATCGCCACCAAATCACCTGACATAGTGTCCTCAAACGAATCCTATAAAAGGGGGAAAGCACGCCCACAGGTAGGGATCTCTTGACTCCAAGAAAAAAACATTCACATACTATTACATTGAACACTCCTCTGACTTAATCATCGGAGAGGATCCCCAGAGTAAGAACTCTGGTACCTTTTTAACTTTTCTGTGTTGCAGGGTCCTGTCCGACTTCCGGTACTAGCAAAAAAGACATCAACATGACTGAATTCATTTTATCATTTTTTCCTTGCGCTTTTGCTCCTTGCTGGTTTATATATGTTCAAACCAAGTTAGCTATGATCAACACTAGATTATAGCCATACGTAAGCAAAAAGCAGAACCGGTCCTGATGGCTAGCTTTAAATTCATGGTATTATATTCTTAGTTTATAATAAAACACTATTATTTAAACATCTTTGACCTTATCCAGACTTTTGGCCATCTGAGAGGGACAACTTCCTAACTGCGGGATCGCTTCTGGAAATGATCAGCAGGGATCGCAGGGCATGAGCTCTTTTTTTCATTTCTTTTCCACGCATAGTGCATTTAGATACTCACCATGCACATCTTCCAAAAAAGGTGGCAATTCTGTTTTGTAAATTAATCCAAAGTTATTTTATTTTGTAACCAATCAAGGACTTGTCATGAAAAGATAAGCCATAGCAATTTTTTCCATAGGAAGGGTCTTTCAAAGCACAGTTTATGCCATTGTTGCCTGACAATTTGAGTCAGAAGACATCTTTTTTAGTTGTATGCCAATAAAGACTCTACAGAGTGCATATATGTATATAATATACCTTTCATTATTAATTGTTTTGACATATCAGGAACATCAATATATGTAGAGACCTGGATTGCAAGAACACAATTTTATTCCTCCAAAAAATGGGACCTCCGGTGCATGCAGTAGTCGAACAGTGAATAGTGGGTCTCTGATTGATTGCCATTGCACAGCTTACTTACAGAATGGGAGATTAGCTGTTGCTGCTCGCCCTAATTAAATCGCATCTAGGATACGGATCCCCGGCCCCTTTTAGTCAAATTATGCCACCAAAAGTGCTTCACAGTGAATCGTCACTTGTGTATTGTTTGTCAGTAAAGGAAGGGGGGGAAAAAAGGGAAAACACCACTGGCAAAGTTAGATCCTCATTTCTTTTCTATAATTTATTTAAAACAAGAAAATGACAAGCAGACAACGTGGATTTAGTCATCAAGAGAGATCAGATTAAGGATTACCAAACAATTAATTAGGGGACTAATCAAATAAATGATCATGAACTCACCATTGTGTCTTGCCAAATTCAGAGTGCAAGATCAACGCTGCCTTCTTTTAAAACTAGTGCACTCAGCCTTTTTTTAACTTAGTGCTGGAAGAGCGAAAGCACCATCTGTTTTCAATTATGAATATCACCGAAGATATTGACTTTTAAGCTGCTGCTTACCTAATCCCATTTCATAATTAAAATGATTTCCGTATTGACCATCATTTTCCTTTTTCTCGTTTTTTAAGACAATCAAACTGAAATAAGAAAAATGTAGCAAAAAAATTATCTATTTGTTTCTCAAAAAGCAGTCCACCCATTTTTTTAAAAGCAAGCAAGTAAAGAAGGGTACGGTAGCATAAATGGAATCTGCGGTGTTGACATTTAATGAGTCAGCTACAAAGCAAGCAAATTGTCCGAAGTGTTATTGGTTGATATTTTTCCTCGTCGGAATTTTTAAGATCCACGCTAGTTTTACCCTTCTACGTAATTCTTTTTAATTTATATTTTAAGAGTTGCTGAAAATTGAAAACGAACAAATCAAAATCAAAATAAATCATATGGAAAGGAAATATTAACCAGTGTTAATAGAAAAAGATTTAGATAATAAATTCTTAGTTAATGCATGAATAAATATATATATATATAAGATTATGTGCATTAAAATTTTAAATACTTGTAACATAATGTGATGGTATGGAAAAGTTACTTTCCATTTTACATTCAACAAACTAACAAATGAAATTGGGACAAACTTACATTCGATTCTAAGGAATAAATAAAAATAATATAGTTAAGTTTATCCTGTCGGTTAGAGCAAATGAGACGAGATTAAAAATGCATTAAATTAATTTTTTTTTTTTTTTACAAGTCATCCAAGCCGTGGAAGAGGTCAGCAACTCATTGTGCAATGCAGACAAGTACAATGGAGATATATGTCCATTTGAACTATGGGAGATTTACAAGTACATTCAAATTGATATATAAAATTTGAATTCAATTTCAAATATCACTTTCATTTTTTATTTTAAAAAAAAAAGGAAAAAAAAAAAAAACCTTCAAGGCGACATCAAATGAAGGATGGTAAAATCAACAACAAAACACTTCTAGGCTCGGAAGCCAAAGTCCAAAGTCAGGTATCTTTTCATCTCAGACGAAATTTTTTTTTTTTTTAATTTATATCTATAACACTATATCTACATAAAAAAGTTTTCATTAAATTTTTTATTTTTATAATGAATATTTATATTAACATTAAAAATAATACATTTTTACTAACTTAATATATTTTATATGTAAAATAAATATTAATTTTGCTTATTTATATAATATAAAATTATATATACAACCATAAATAAAATAATAAATATTTGTATTTAATATACTAGATCTTATGACACACACAAATATGTGTGAAAATTTA
>JBBYHK010000022.1:3527356-3537482 GCA_038382065.1 Adansonia grandidieri
TAATAATAATAATAATAATAATACTATTTTAAATATCTTAAAATATTAACATAAATAATATTTATTTATATTAATAAATAGTTCTTAGTATTTAATATTAATATAGATCATATTATTAAGTTATATTATTTTAATAAAATTTTAATAATTAATATTATTATTTGAAAAAAATAAAATTAAAAGAAAAACAATCAAACGATAAAAAATATATATATTTTCATTTATCACGCAAATAACAAAATATACACCTTTTATGCTTTTCTAAAAAATATATAAACAAAGCCTACGGGTAAAAACCCAAATACGCTAGCTGAAGCGCGCAACAAATAGTCCAATTCCTTCTCTCCTTCTGTGTTTTCTTGCATGAAATATCAAACCCAACAAAGATCAAGCACTCTTGTCTTTCTCTCTCCTCTTTTTCTAAAACTGAGAAGAAGACAGAGCTTCCCCTTTGATTTCTTCATCAGGTGAGATGAGATCTCTTAGTTTTATTTACAGCAACACCAGCTAATGCCCCATCTTAAAACAGCCTTATTACAAATATTCTCTTTATAGTTATACAACATTCAAATTTCAAACCATTAACTACATATACTTTTTAGAGTTATATATCTATACTCACCCTACACAAAGACACTGCGACTGAATTTTTTGAAGAAAAGCAGAGGCTTTTGTTTTCTAACACAAAGCAATTTTTTTTTTAAAGTAAATGAGGTGTAAGAAACATCTTACCGACCCGAGTAGCAGCGTAGGCGTCTGCGCCACTTGTCTCCGAGAGCGTCTTCTCGCCCTCATCGCCGCCCAGGCTCAGGCCCAATTAGCTCTCGCTGCTGAGGATCGTCGGAAACCTGACCCACCACCGCTGATTTTCCCTCGTTCGGTTTCTCCTTACGTCAGTCGGCGGAAATCTGACGACAATAGTGCCTCGTGGATCCACCATCACCGATTCTACAGCACTCCTCAGGTGGGCCCCAGCTACAGCACCACTACCACCACCTACTTTGACGCCACCAGATCTTTCAAAACGAAAAACAGGTTCTCGCTTTTCTCGAATCCGTTCAGGTCGAGATCCGAGAAATTCAGTTCGGATCCTAGTGTTCATTATCATCGGGACTCATGCAATGAACCTCCGTCGTCATCGTCATCCCCTTCTTGGTTCTCAGCAATCTTTGCTGTTCGTCGAAAAAATAAGCAATCTTCGAGGACATCTTACGTAGAAGAATTTGACCAATTCGGCCCTGGCGATCGGAGATCATGCAGAATCATAGATCGCGGAATGTCGCCTGCGATTGAAGCGGATTCGGGAGACGAGTGTAATCAACCGCCATCGGGAAGCTCGCCGGAGGCATCGCCGCAATGGAAAAGGACTCCGACGGCAGCGAGGAGATCGAGGCCGGGGACAAGGAGCATGTCGGGATTAGCGTTTTGCTTGAGCCCTCTCGTGAGGGCGAGCCCAAATAGGCACTGGAACCAGAAGGGCGGATTGCAGCCCGACATCCCGTTTAACGGAGAAGCTAGGCCGTCGATGATGAAGCCCCACCTGGCGACTGCGGCGGGGTTTCGTGCGAACAGGTCCAGGAAGCTTGCTGATTTTGGCAGAGTCAATCGTAACCGTTGAGTGCGTTAAATCGTTGACATTGGACCACAGTGATTGTGAGTGACAGATACTTTTAAGTAATTTAGTGAATTACGGTTTTGCAAATTGCCATTCTGCAGTTATTACTCTGTGATTCGTAAATTATTATTGTTTTTTTGTGTACGAGAAAAAAAAGGGTAAAATTTGTTTTATCCACGTACAGATGTATCATTAAAAAAAAAACTTATTTTTGTTACTGTACAATTTATTACCCGACATATGTCGAGTGAGCTGTTCATAATATCATTTTCATTTCCTTTTTCTTTTCCATATTTATTTTTTATTTTAATTAATTTATTTATAGTAATATTTGGGATGGCCAATATTTCTTAAAGTTTGGGTTGGGGTTTTTCAGATAAGTCAAATGGAATGGAAGTAGCTATCATTACAATGAAAGAGAGAGAGAAACATTTGGATATAGTTTTGGTTCAATTTTCATCATTACTCAGTAAAATAAAAAAAAAAAGTGTACTGCTACCTGCATATATCTATCTTTTGGTAAAGAGAATTGACTTTGGGATTTTGGTCTAAAGTTCCAGAACGTCGGATGAAGATGATGATGAATGAATATAAACTTTCTTTTGCTTGCTTGTTCCTCCTGGAAACCAAACCCCAAAGCAAAGGAAGTAAGTAACTGGGGTCAGGGCCAGTTATTTGAAAACACGAACAAGTGGAGGTGGTGGGGGCACGTGGACAAGACATCAATGAGGCCCTATATTAATGGCGGAGACTCGAAAACTGAAAATAGAGAGCGAAAGGTCTCTGCCTCACACAGAAATTAAGAAGAGTGAGAGTGTTTGACATGAGACGGAACAGATGCGAGTGTGAGTGGCGCTGGCATCGGCATCATCACTTCTGCCTTTGCCTTTTCCTTTTTGCGGCCCTTGGTGTGGCGGGTGGTTGCACTAACCCAAGAACAACAGGCCCCCAACAAGGTCTTTTGTTTTGGAACAATTAGTGGGACCAGAAGTTAATCAGTGGGACCCTTAAGGTCCAATCAGATCCCTCCACATAATATGGTTAACGGTCAGAAAGGTTGGGTCAAACAGCGATCTCTCACGTCCGCTTCTACTCTGGCTCCGATCGGGTCCCAACTCGATGGGTGGCAATGTGTGAATTGGGATTCCCTAGAAATAGTACGGTCCATGTCCTTTTGCCTCTTTAACCGTTTCATTACTCTTACTAATTAGTTTTTTTTTTTTTTTTTTTTACTCCCACCATTTTATTTTGGTTTGATTTTGAAGGCATGCATCCATCCTCTTTCAAAACTAACAGATTTTCTTTTCCCTTTTTTTTTTCTTTTGTTTGGATTCAAAACATGAGATGCGCATGGCATCGCGTGGCGGTTTGTATATTTGTTTTTATTTGGGCCAAATTAGGAGCAGATTGGAGAAGAAATAGAAGACTGAGAGGATTATTAAATTTTATGGCTGAAATTTCCCAGCCATAGAAAGATTTATTAAATGTGTTGTTATTAATACTGTCCGACTTTTTCCATGTATTATTCAATTTTTGTTGGTTTCTAGAAAATTTCCTCCAAATTAATGGCAATCAGAAATAATTAAACATCTGACTTTTCTATATTATATATATTTTCTCTCCCTCAAAATCTATTTTTCTTTAAGATTTTATAGCTTTCACATAATCACATGTAAAATCCAACCTTGTTCATGATAATTACTTATTACTCCCTTTTTTTTTTTTTACCCCTAGAGGTAGGTTGATCTCAATCCTAAAGCCTGGCTGTATATATTTGTAATATTCATTCATATCAAATTATCAATAGCCAATCACTTTATTCTTTCCTTCATTTAATTAAAACTGTTTGTTTGTACATACTTATTTGATTTTAGATAATAAAGACATGGTTTGAATTTGAAAGTTGAAACCCATTGTATAATCATATACTTGTAATTAATCATTCGGCCGAGAGTGGGGTTAACTTAATTGTATTAGTACACAAAATCTCCAAAAAAAAAAAAAAAAGCATCCTCTTAATATTGTTTGTGAACGCATTTATCGTTCTCATGGAATGGACCATGTTTCATAGAAATATGTATGCAATTTCAATAATGTAATTAAAGAGAGATTTTATTCTAAATTCGTCACTTCGATCTTCGGTTGAATATACATATATAAGGGTGGGTATGGAGGGTTTAACAATGTGGGACACGAAAATCTTAACCAACATTCTAGAAAAAAAAATGTTTAGATTTGAAGCAAACAATTAGGACAAATGACTTCAATAACAAACTTTTACCAGACAAACAACATTTCCTGATTGTGTCTGCCATTTTTGGAGGTTAGGTCTGTCCCGTCGGTATGATGCAGTGCTACCATAAGATAGTAATGTAGAATTTTCGGGAGTACCATTATTATGTGAAAAAACAGAATCTTGAGCTGTAAATAAATTGAAAACTCTCCTTATAAGTGGTTAATAGCGGAAAATACATCAACAGTGATCATAATTCAATTAATAAAAACCTTTCAACAAATTTGAAGTGGTCACTTATATATATATATATATATATATATATATGTATGTATATATCTTGCGCTTAACAATAATTGACTAAAATCGGTATACCTATTTCTTGGATTTCTCATTTTAGTCCAAGGATAAGATCACCCGGCAATCAAGTATGGTTTATACTTCAAAGGGAACAATTTCAATTATTGTCAATTACACATGATCCAAGATTTAAAAAGATACGAAGACGGAGTAAAATCATAATTTTAACATTAAGCTTACTCAATTATTCGCTATCTTCTTTGTTTTTTTTATATTTTTATCTACTTAAGTATCGGAGCACGGACCAAAATCTCACCCCAATACCCTTTTTACTGTTTTTTGCACTTAACAGGTCTCGCTAACCTTTTCTCTATGGTTTCTCCAAGCTCCCCAGCGATAACACGCAAACACATAACCAAATAGAAGTTAACTTTCAATCAAAAGAAGTTGCCTGGCAAGTAGTCTAGTCAAATGCCGTGCTTGTTTTGCAATATGCAACTAGAAGCACACATTTCAGAGGCAATTTTCCAATCGACTTGTCTCGTGATTCAGTCTTTCTTTTCCCTTTGGAAGTCAATTATGAGTTGCGGATTTGGGGATCAACAGTTAACCATTCTTAAAGATCTAAGGCTGAATTGTAAGAGACGAAAGCTCATTTCTTGTCCAAGGGAGATTTATAAGAAACGTTTCCCTTCCTTTCCCTTCCCTTCCCTTCTTACACATTCATTTAATGCAGCTATACAAATTCTATGTTATGCAATCGATGAATGAGAAGAAGTTGCAGGTCAAATTTGCATGGCTATCAAAATCATCCACGGCCTGCAGAGATTCATGAGTCTCCTCGATGTTTCTGCGCAATTATACTTACTAAATTAACAAGTCGTTTCGAATTCACACCTCTTCTCATCTACCTCGATAACAATAGAATCCTATAATTGTGAAAATGAAAGGCTTCCGATTTTGATAAATTAAATGCCAAAGCATGAGCATTAAACACCGGAACCAACCTCGTAGAAGAGGCTCTAACTCTGCTTACGTGCTGCTTACTCAACGGTTACATGGCGCTTAGTTGTAAATTATCTTGCTCTAAAATCATGTAAAATTAATTCTTAAGAAAGTCTTGGTACAATTAATGTAGTATTCAAATGTAAGTTAAATTAAAGATGAAACAGCCATAAACTGTAACTTGGACTACCAGCTGGCTCAACCAAAAAATAAAGAAATAATTTAAACGTTTACAGGGTTAATAAGTTTGTTTAGGATTGAAAGGGAAAAGGGAGAGATAATTTTGATCAATATAAGAGGAAATCAAAACCAAAGAGAGCCAGATGCACAGCAATTATCTTCAGTTCACACAACACCAACAACTAGCACATACTTGCCAAGTTACAACGGTCGAAACCAAATTCAACATGTTAGAAACTCTTCCATAGTTGAAGCTCTCCATCTCGTGGTGCAAACTCTCCCATTCCCCACTTGCAAAGAGAGCAATGGCCATGGTCGAAACATAACTGTCAGGCAACAACTCATGTATAAGTTTGCATTCCCAAAACCACAGAAAATATGTTCCCTTTTTTGGAACCTTCTGAAAAAAAAGTTGCAAAAGGGAGAGCGAAAGAGAGTGAAGGTCAGAAGCTTCAAGGTTTCAGAGGAAACCACGGAGAAAGCCCCCGATCATTCGTCTGAATCATCATTTACTGCAATTATTAGAGCAGCAGACAATGAGAGGACGGCCACAGAACTCAAAATCAAAGCGATAAACATCGATGAATTAAGGAAGTAAGAAAAAAAACTGTATCAAAGGCTAATTAGGTGGCACAAATGAGTTTAAGATATGGCGACTGATCCATTAAATGTTCGACCTGGTTCATTATCTGTTATTCAAAGTATAAACAGTTTTATCCTTTTTGGTTGAGAGGTCAGGTTACAGTTAAAAATTTCGTGCACAACGCTGAAACTCGTAATAATATTATATATATATATATATTTAGCCTTTGTTTTCTCTAATATTCCACAAAATTTAAAAAGGGAAAAAAAAGTAAGAAGAATGGCCAGTTCTGTAAAAGCCAATGATAGTTTCCTTGAAGTTCTGTTAGAGGCAGAATGCGGCAAAACTTGTTTTGACAAGAAATAGTATGACGAAGGTCCAAGGGCATCCATTGAAAGATGGCGCTTCGATTGTCTGATGTCGTATAAATAAACCATTTTATTTGCCGATATTAGAAGGTTGGTATCACCTTTTCAACCAAACAGTGAATGGGCAGGTAATAATGCCACGGTAACATGGTATTTTGTGTAAACCCAAAACCTAACAGAGTTGATTCATATTATATGATCTTTAATAAATTTGAAGTTTAAATTTTAACACATTCAATTTTGAAATTCAAATTTCAAACCTTTATAATTTTCCATTATCCTTGGATAGCAGCCTACTTTGCAGCAAAAGAAAAATATGGCGCTTCGCGCTCACTGCTTACAGCTTATTTTTATTTGGTAGCCCAACTTTAGTAAAAGAATCTCCAAGCAAAACCCAATAGACAAACAAGAACACCCCTTCTACCAAGCAAACTATTATGTAGAAAACTGAAAACGGTACCAAACAGCCCTTGAGGCAAACTGAAGATAACGAGTTTAAGACCTAATAAAAAGGGAAAATGGTCACCTAATGACAAGGAAAATTGCTTAATTCTTAAGCTAAATATTCTTTACAAAAGAGCAAATCCACTATTTATTTAACAAAAGCGCTTTCAGAAACAAAATCAAGCTGAATATGACTAACAGTAAATTTTGGCACAATTGTTTGAGATCACAAGAACCTTACACATATAGGACAGGTTAGGGCTAGCCTAACTACCACAACAAATCTCTCTCAAGTTATATGCTTAAACATCGACCAAATCCAAAAGCCAAAAACTGCAAAAAAGGGGGAGGACAGATTTTTTTACATTGTAGGATCACGGAAGCACAAAAGATATGTTGAAAAGCTGAGCTCAGATTAGGATGTGCATATTAGCAGGCACATCCTCCAGACTGTTGCTGCGACTGAGATGCATTTGTGTTGCTAGACTTGAGGTTGACATCGACCATGTCTTCCTGCTTTGTTGAAGAAAGTGTTTCCATTCCAGGTAAAGCAGCTGCAATCTTCCGAAACAGAGCCTGTAAAGATCAAACAGAGAACACCATAGATTGCTCAACAAAACTTATGGAGGAATATGGAGAAAACAGATAGAAAAGAAATAGCATCACCTAAGGCACCCATAATGATCATGCAGGATTCAGATACATATTAAACAAATTTTTAACAACAATTGCATCCATTAAATATGATGGAGTTGATGCAGAAGTGAGAAATTAAAACAAAAAACCGATCAAACTTTCAGTGATTAGATGATTGGTCTAACTCCGAATTATTATGCCAAAACCAACAGCTAATAGTATTTGCCATGGATCGAGACTAATTTTCATCGGCACCTACATACAGTCAACATAGTATTACTATGAATATTCAAAGTACATTACCCATGTTTTACCTTGATATTGAAGCCAGCCTTGGCACTAGTTTCAATAAACATGACATTGAGATCACGAGCCTTGGCCTCCGCTTCCTCTATTGAGACTTGCCTGTCAAATCAGAAAACTTCGTATCAATATGTTCATTCTTTAAATAATGACCACAAACTAATGCCAAAGAAATATACCTTCTTCACAAGAAAGTCAAATCACAATAATAAATTAGTATTACCTTTTGTCCACAAGATCTGTTTTGTTCCCAACAAGCACAATGATAACATCGCTACCTCGTTCAGTCCGCACCTCTTCAATCCATTTTGAAGTATTTAGGAAGGACTGCCTGCCTACAACATCAAAATTAAAGTTGGTAAACTTCGTCTGCTTTTATGAAGCAAATGAATAATCAAAAATCTTAGACAAGGAATTCATGAGATTGTATTTCACAAATGCCAATGTATTGCCCATCCAAACATCACTTAAAACATGAAAACCGAACAAGAAAATATATGACATATGAAGATTACAAAGTAAGAAGACAAATTGAAAAGATAACATACTTGCAACATCATAGACAATAACTGCCACAGAGGAATCCCTAATATAACTTGGAATAAGACTCCTGAATCTTTCCTGTCCAGCAGTATCCCTGGAATTAAGATTAAGGGTATAAGAATCAAAGACGCCAATCTTGTCAAAACATTTTCGAAAACGTTATCTCATGCTTATCAATGAATAGAAACAGCAAACATGCAAGAGAAACAGTTTCTTTATTATACCTTTTATTCAACCCTTTGAAATAGTATTACTAATTATATAATTTACTGACAGCTACAAGGACTATTGACATATACAAAACCCAACAGGAAGCTATCCACTAACAAAAAAACAAAAAATTCTAAATAACATCCAAGCACTGATGCATCCTTAATGAGACAATCCGAAATTCAACTAGCAATGAAGTAATTCGATGCTGGATATTAGTATAGCAAAACGAATCCTCTCCGACTGCATCACACCAACTACATAAAAGAGCATGGCTTGGAAGAGAAATTAAAACGTAGACGCAAAAAGAAGCAGAATCCGAACTGGGTATAAAAATAGCAAGCAAAGCCAGAGAATCCCACGAAAGCTCACAAATAAAGTAGCCCAAAATAAAAAATTACAATTAATGTCTTACCAGAGCTGCAATCGAACTGTTCGGTCTTCAAGGTACATTGTTTTTGATAGAAAGTCAATCCCAATGGTAGCCTGGTTAACATATATTAGAGAATAAATAAACTTATAAATGGAGGAAATGGGATCTAAAAGAAACGAAGGAACTAAGGCAAACATAGGAAATCTGAATCAAACAAATATTCAAAGACAGAAGGAATCAGATCCAAGCTGGTAAGAAAGTTAGCAATCGGGACCCAAGCCAAAAATAAAAAGCGGATCGTAATTCGACGAAAAAAGAGCATTGAATGGTATAATAATGAAATAAATAAATAAATAAATACCTGGTAGGTGTTATCGAATTTATCGTACATGAAGCGAGTGATGATACTGGTCTTCCCGACAGATTGATCCCCCAAGAAAACCAGCTTGTATTTGGCCAGAGCTGAAACTGGAGCCATGTTTACTTGGATCTAGGTCAAGGATATACTACGGAAAGGGTCGAGATCGGATCCAACGTTAAGATCTCACCGGAAACAATTCGATGGTGTCGCCGGAGAGAACCAGACTGAAATCGAGATCCCTAGCCCCTTTTCTTTTCTTTTTTTTTTTTAATTTTTCTTTTTCTCTTTGGTGGTTATTGTCCAGAGTGTATTTATATACGGAGAGAGAGAGAGAGAGAGAGAGAGAGAGAAATATTTCAAATATTTTTTTTCCAATTTTATTTTTTTTTTTCAAATGAATGAAGAGATGAACCCACCCAAATTGGATGGACCTTCTTCTCCTTCTTCTTCATCTCCAAACATTTGTACATTTTATTACTTCGCCGTTTGTATATACCAAATTTCATGTACTTTATAAAAACATGACAGGAAAATCGACAAAAGATTAAAATAAGTATGATTTAAAATACAATTCTAAAAACCATAGTATTAAGTCGATAATGAAGATTGAAGAATATCAAGTTGAAGTGTTTTTTTTAAGCTAAATTGAATTAATTACTAATAAATGTCCAAATCTTTCATTTAAAAGGAAAAAAAAAACCCTAAAAAGATATTATGGAACAAATTAAGATTTTATATTACAAGCCGATCATCATTTTACATTTAATTATTCTGGTCATTATCATTTGTAAACTAGGGGGCAGCTTACTTGGTCGGAAAAATTCAATCCGTATTAGGTTGAACATGAATATGAGTTTTTATAATTTATATTAATTTATTTAAATAATAAAAATTATTTTAAAATTTAATTATAAATATTAATATAAAATTATTTTTAGTATTATTTTAAATCATGAAACAGGCTTTCATTTT
>JBBYHK010000022.1:3537582-3551963 GCA_038382065.1 Adansonia grandidieri
ACAACAGCTTGAATGTTGTTTCCCTCGTTCCAGGACAGCCTGGAGAATGCTCGTTGGTTTTTTATCCCATGCAGCACGTGCATAATAATATTATATATTTCTTTCTAAATTATAGACACAGGAAAAAAATCTGGCCAAACTTTGTTAGACGTCTCTGCCTAAGCCATTTCTAATATAGCCCAAAAGCTAAAATGCTGGATGTTAATTGTTTGGGCCGAGCTTACAAGACACAGAATTTATTGGAATTGCCAGACAAATTTAAGGAGCAAGACCACTGATATAGGTCTTAAAATTGTAGGTGGAGGCTAACATTTGACAGACAAGGAGGTAATCAAATCAAATTAGTCAAGCTTTTATTAGTTTGCCGCAGTTTGAGGAATTTATCATTTTGATTTTAGAGTCTATCTGAATTGTCCTCTCCTCCGTCGTCAACCGATATATATAATAGTTTTTTTACCTGTTAGACTAGCTTTAAATATGTTCGAGTGTTACCCAAATTTTATATAATTATTGGATCGAATTAATCACCGATTACCAATTGAACTAATTTATCTGACCTGATTTTTTTTATTGTACAGTGCCAATCATCATATTTAGAAAAAGGAATGGTCCTTGTACTGTTTTTCCCCTGCTTCCCTTTCAGCGCTACTATATTATATTTATTATATTGTGCTGATGGATTCATTTGTTAAATCAGATGATATGATATCAAGATAATGGCCTTCTCCAAACATATATCAGTTTTCAAATTCAGATAATATTAATTAAGAAACAAGCTTAGATGTATTTAATTTAATTAATTAGGAAGGGTCTTTGGGACAGAGTTTAGGCTAATGTTGCGAGTCAGTTCTGAGTAAGAAATCTGTTTTAGTTGTATGCCAATAAAGAGAAGTGTTGGGTATCTACCCCAACTGGTATTGCACTTACAAAATGGGAGATTAGCTGTTGCTGACTGCCCTAACTTAGCAACGAGGAAGAAAGGAAGGAAACAATAATTCCTTTGGCCCTTTTACTCACATTTATGATTTTTGCCACCAAGTGTGCTTCACAGTGAATCATCACTTGTATTTTATGTCATTGAAGAAAATAGCACTGAGAAATCGCATCAAATAAAAGGATATTACCATTCTTTTTTTTCCTAAAACTAGTGCACTTAAAAGAGTACTAAGATTTATGATTAGCCTTTTTAATCTTAGTGCAGGCAGGACCTTAAGTTTCAATTATGAATATCACCCACTCTTTAGGCTGCTCTCTTAATTAAAATGATTTCCATATTGACCATTATTTTCCATTTTTTTTTCTATATGATTGTTTCTAGAAAAGCATTAACAATCAAATAACCCAAATTAAGTGTTATTATTGGATTTTTTTCCTGACAATTATCAAGATCCATTTGGACGTTAGCTTTACCCTTTTAATACATTATTTTTATGTATTTGATTTTATTAACTTCTTGAAAAGTTACTAAAGATTGAAACAAACAAAGAATCAAAATCATATTAATTATTTAATCTTGAAGAAGAAATATTAAAAAGTGTTTATAAGTTTTGTTTCCGATAATAAATTATTAGCTACTGTATGAATAAATAGTTAACATTCAAGCATGAACCATTAAGCAAGGCAGTAATGTTTTGTTTAAGGTCAACAAGGAGCATGGTTTGGTTGCCTAAACTAAACAACACCACCATGAAACCAAAGACGATGAAGAGATCTTTAACACAGCCCACAGGCGTCTCCAACTGAGATGGGGTCAACACTTATTTTACAATGGCTAAACGTCCCCCCAAGTGTTCGTATATTTTCCACTTTGAACAAACAATAAACCAACCAAAAGCAGCATAAGGTTCTAGATTCAAAATATGGCTGAAGAGGCAAGAAATCTTCTAATAATAAAGTTCCAGCTAACACACTATTAATAGAGAAAAAGGCAGAGAGTAAATATATTATAGCTAAAATATTTAATTCTCAGGTAATTACTTATTTGCAGTTTTAAGACAAAGCTTGGGTGTCCATTGTCCAGTATTTTCCTTGATATATTTGGTAACAAAGAACGTTACCTACCATAATCGAAGCAGGCCAGCAAAAATAAATGCCCCCTCTGCCCTACACTGCACTGCATATCTTAGCTTTGCTATACAGCGTGGCATCTCTCTCTTTCTTTCCTTCTAAATCTAAATTTATTAATGAAGAATTGAAGATAGATAGAGATAGATACCAAATAAGAGGAACTGAAATGAAATGAAAACTCGAACTCGAACCCAACACCAAGAACTCTGTCCTTCTCGCTCCTCTCTTTTTTTTTAACACTAAGAAGAAGAGGAAGTAGACGACAAAGCTTTCCCTTTTATTTCTTCATTAAATCAGAACTCACTCTAATAAACATGCTCTTTATACAAAGTTCAAACTATGAGTACATAGTTTTTATACTTATATCTATTATATCTATATTCTATACTCACAATATACAACACACAGAATAGAATACAATAAGCAAAGGGTTCTATTTTTTGCAAAATATAAGCTAAATTTTTGCAAGTAAATGAGGTGTAAGAAACATCTTACCGACCTGACTAGCAGCGTCGGGGTCTGCGCCACTTGTCTACGGGAGCGTCTTCTAGCAGTCGTCGCTGCCCAGGCTCAATTAGTGCGCGCTGCTGAGGATCGTCGGAAACCTGACCCACCCCCGCTTATTTTCCCTCGGTCTGTTTCTCCTTATGTCAGTCGACGGAAATCTAATGAAGACAGTGCCACCTGGATCCGCCACCAACGATTCTACAGTACTCCTCAGGTGGGCCCGACGTACAGCACCACAACCACCGGCGATTTTGAAGCCGACAGATCTTTCAAAAAGAAAAACAGGTTCTCACTTTTTTTGAATCCATTCAGATCGAGATCCGAGAAATTAAACGCGGATCCTAGTGTCCATGATCATCGGAACTCGTCCGCTGAGCCATCCTCGTCATCGTCCTCCCCGTCTTGGTTCTCGGCAATCCTTTCTGTTCGTCGAAAAAAGCATCAATCTTCGAGGTCAACTCATATAGAAGAATTTCGCCAATTCGGCCCTGAGGACCAGAGATCATACAGGATCAGAGATCGGGGAATGTCGCCATCGATTGAAGCAGATTCGGGAGACGATTGTAATGAATGGCCGGAGGTTTCACCGCGGTGGAAGAGGACACCAACGGCGGCGCGAAGAGCGAGGAGCGGGTCCAGGAACGTCTCGGGATTAGCATTTTGCTTGAGCCCGCTAGTGAGGGCGAGTCCGAATCGGCACTGGAACCAGAAGGGTGGATTGCCGGCTGACATGTCGTTCACCGGCGAAGGTAGACTGCCAATAAAGCCCCACCTGGCCACCGCGGCGGAGTTTGGCGCAAATAGGTCCAGGAAGCTTGCTGCTATTGGCACAGTGAATTATAACCATTGAGCGCGGTAAACAGTTGACATTGGACTACAATTATTGTCAAGATAAAAAGCATTCCGTTTTACTTTATCAAACCCCATTACTTTTCTGCAGTTTTTACTCTGCGATTAGTAAATTATCACAATTTTTTTTACTATTTTTTTCTTCGTAAAATGAGAGGAAAAGGAACGAAAAAAAAATGTTTGGTACAATTAATCACAACAAAAGGGTTATGTTTTGTTACCGTACAATTAATCACCTGACATATCTACCAAGCGAGCCGTTTATGTTATCTAAGTATATTTTTCTTTTTATTTTTGTCGTTGATTTTCTGTTTATACATATATATATATATATGTATAATTTAATCTTATCTTATTCATGTGCCTGTTTTAAGATTTTATTATTTCAGAACAATTTGTAAAAGTCTTTTTTTTGATAAATTAATTTAATCCATTATTAAACTCATTATTTGTAATTTATAATATCTAATCTAATATTATAATTTCTCAACAGTGATTGAAAATTATTAAAAAAAAAAAACATTTCTTATCCTTAAATTAATAGAATATATAAATGTATACCCTAGGGCGGTAGCCGTTCTAATTTATTTTAAAATAAATTTATATAAAAATATAATATATTAAATATTTTTATAATATAATAAATATATAAATATGATATAAATAAATAAATGATCAAATTTAGTTTTAAACTCATGCATATGTCACAGGGTTATTATTCTCTTCCAAAAGACATATTTGATGAGATATGTAGCATCCGCTTATATGCCCAATGATCTTTCTTTTATTAATGCACCCTATCTATTTGTCCAAAAACTTTTTTTTCTTATCTGATATGGGATAAATGCACTCTACCTATTTTTTTAGAACGCTTGACGTAACATTTTTCACCACCTAATCTCATGATGCTCTCATCATGGGTTTTTCCATTATTTCTACCTATACCCTACCCTTAAGGTGTTTGACCTTTCCTTTCTTATGTAACATGAGATTAATGCATTCTACCTATTTTTTTAGAGCGTTTGGCGTGATATTCTTCTTCACCCAATCTCGTGACGCTGTTAATACAGGCTTTTTCATTATTTCTACCTATCCTACCTTTAGGGTGCTTGGCGTGAGTCACAGTTGGTCCACTCTGTCTACACCACTCATTGGAACGCTTGGTCTAAAATCGAATGGTCAAGGATTGGCTCTGATACCACTTGTCAGATGACCATTATCATCTTCCCAAAAGACATGTTTGATGGAATATGCAATGCACCCGTTTATATGTTCAAAGATCTTCACTTTTTTATTCAACATGAGATTAATACACTCTACCTATTTTTTTTAAAGCAAAACATTAGACAGAGAGTTGGAGACGAGTTAATAAATATATGAGTGAAAAATTTATAATCAAACCACGTGTCATTGCTTTTTTCCACGTGTAATATATTGAATATTGGGACTCTTCAAATTTTCATCCTATTAATTGCACCCACAAATAATTTAACATCTTACTTTATCAGTTTATCTATTTTTTTCCCCAAATCGATTTTTCTTTATTATTATTATTTTTTGCGCCTTAATTGCGTTCACATAAAATTGCATTAAATAGAAGGCAAGTCATGGGGGATTTGATATTTTAGACGCATTAAATCCAGTTATAAATCCATGGTTGTAATCACTATAAATAATCACACTAAAATCCAACCACATTAATAGTATGTTCTATTAATCTACTTGTTTCGTTTTTATTTTCAAGAAAAATTCCTAATCCAATTACCAAAGTCACTGTTTCAACAATAAGAACTATGAAAATGAAAATATCATCTCTACTAGTTGACTGAATCTAGGCAAAGTATATTTTACTTAAGCAATATCCTTCACTTTTTCTTTTTCTTTTTTTTTTTTTTTAATTTTGGGGGTCCAAACTGCCAAATTAAAAACAAAATAGCCAACTAAGGGAGGCTGGTTCGGACTCGGTTAAGAAAAAGTGGAGCACAAAGTCAATGAGAATTGCAAAATCTCTCCTTTTTGTTCTTTCAGATGCTTCCAAGAGGTCTCTCTCGCTTTAACTGAAGAAAAATCTTTGAATTCGTTAATCTGAGGAGCTGAGAACTTTATTCATGGTCGGAGCCGGCAGGTGGCCAGGTCCAGTTCGTTACAGTAGGTTTACGCCAAGTCTAACCGAAGCCTGGCTGCATTAGCTCATATTGTCAGTAGGCTCTAGGCAATGATTAAAACTCTTTGTACGTACTTATTTTATTTTAGATGTAGATATTGAAGCCATGGGTTGAAAACGCATTGTATAATAATGTGCGAATATTTTTATAAATAATTAGATGACAGTAAATTAAATATTTATAAATTTTATAATATTTAAATTTATAAAAATATTTTAAATTAAATTTTATTTATTATTTATGTTAAATTAATATTTTATTATTTATATTTAAATTTAATTTAAATAATATTATTTGTTGAATGTTTGAATGTAAAAAAATTTAATTTTAATATATTAAAGTTTGATTCTTAAATTGAAGCATAATTTTTTAATATTTTACTAAAATAAATTTAAATAACGAAATTGAATATTTAAATTTATTATTCGTATATATAATATAAATTAAATAATGAATATTTGATAATTTATACTCATATCCACCTCGAATCAAACTATAAATAATAATTATAATATTTAAATTTAAATATTATTTAAATTCATAAAAATAAATTAAATTTTTACAAATATTTAAATTTATACTACTTATTACTATTTTTAAATGCAATTATATTATCGGTAAAATCTAATACAAAGTCCTCGTAAAAAGTATTTGTGAGCACATTTTTCATTCACGCGAACGAACCGTAGAAAAGTGTTACGTATAATACCAGTCTTTAATATGAAGTTTCAAGATATCTATGCAAATTTCAACCATGTCTCTACAGAAAGAGATTTTATTCTAAATCCATCAACATCAATCAATCAATCTTTTGTTGAATAGAATAGAAGGGTGGGTAGGGAGGGGCTTAAGAATGCGGGACATGAAAATCTTATCGAGCTTTTAGATTTGAAGCAAACATTTGTAGGACCAAATGCCTTAAAAAACAACCATTCACTAGAAGATATTTCTTGATTGTTCGAGGTTAGGTTTGTCTGCCCCGCTAATTACCATCTAATATTTTGTTCCGACCCAACAAAGTTCTAGGAGTTGCACACATACACATTGTTTTGGGTGTACGTATTAGAAAGACAGTGATATAATATTGAATTCAATCCAAAGTTGGCTAGCAACTGGCAAGTAGTCTAGTCGAAATGTCGTGTTTGTATGGAACAAAAAGAACTGTACATACATAGTTCAGGTTACGACTAACCTAATTTCCATCTCGAATCTCCTCTCTCAAAATTGTATGCTTAAACATTCGACCAAACCCAAAAGCCCGAAGCTAAAAAGGAGGAGGGAGGGGGAGGGGGAGGGGGAGGGGGACAGCTTTTGTACAAACACTTTGTAGGATCATGGAAGTACAAAAGAAATCTTGAAAAGCTGAGTTCAGATCAATGATGTGTCAACATTAGCAGGCACATCTTCCTGATCGTGGCTGAGACTGAGAGGCATTTGTGTTGCCAGGCTTAAGATTGACATCTACCATGTCTTCTTGCTTTGTTGAAGAAGGTGTTTCCATTCCAGGTAAAGCAGCTGCAATCTTCCGAAATAGAGCCTGCAAAGAGATCAACAAAGAGTGACTAAAAGAACTCCATAAATATCAGCAAATACTGCATCCAAAATGCATGTTAAACAAATTTTTAGCAAATGCTGCAGCCATTAAATATAATAACGGAGTTGATGCATAAATAAGAAGTAAAGAAATTGATCAAACTATCAGTGACTCTATGACTGGTCTCACTCCTTAATATTATCCCAAAACAGAAAAGGCTGCCAGCAAGATTTGACATGGATCCAGTCCTTAGCACACTAAGTTTCATACAGTCAATATAATATTTCTAGGAATATTCATGATAGGTTACCATGGCTTACCTTGATATTGAAGCCAGCCTTGGCACTAGTTTCAATAAACATAACATTTAGTTCACGGGCATTGGCTTCTGGTTCCTCTACTGATACTTGCCTGCCAAATCAGCCACAAAATGCACATGGAACAGAAATCAAACAATGAATATTTAATGAAGAATCTGGGAACCCATCTTTTATTAAGAAGTTAACGACCACAAACTAATGCCAAGGCCAAAGATTTTCAGTTTTTTTTTTCGTCATCTGTATTTAATCATAAAATATTTATTATATTTATAATTATATTAAACGTGATTAAAAATATATTTTTAATCGTAATTTAAATTTATAGACATTGCAACTTCGAACTAGAAAGTAAGGAAATTTGTCTTTTTTTTTTTTCCCCACAAGAAAGCTGAACCATGATTATAAAATAATATTACCTTTTGTCCACAAGATCTGTTTTGCTCCCCAATAGTACAACGATAACATCACTTCCCCGTTCAGTCCGCACCTCTTCAATCCACTTTGAAGTATTTAGGAAGGACTCTCTGCCTACACCATCAAAATTAAAGTTGGTAATCTTCAACCAACTTTATGAAGCAAATGAACAACCTAAAAAGTAGGAAATGAATCTGCGAGATTGCGTTTTACAAATTGGCAATGTATTACCCACATAACATGCTTAATACATAATAACTGAACAAGCAAATATGTAAGACAGGAAGTTTATAAAGCAGAGAACAGAGAGAAATGATGACAAACTCGCAACATCATAGACAATGACTGCCACGGAGGAATCCCTTATGTAACTTGGAATAAGACTCCCGAACCTTTAATGTCCTGCCGTATCCCTGTAATTAAGATTAAGCAGATAAAGATGGCACTCTTTTCAAATATTTTTGGTAAAAAAAAATCTCGTGATATCAATGAATAAAAATAACAAATGTTGGGGACCAATAGTTTCATAATTATACCCTATATTCAACCTTGGTAATGGTGTTACTAATCGACAGTTCGACACCTATAAAACCACGCAGGAAGCTACCCCACTGAAAATTGAAACCAAATTTCCCAATCAACACCTAAACACTAATGCAGGCTTTAATGAGATAATCCGAATTCAAGCAGCAATACGGTAATTCCGTGCTGAATATGAGCTAAAGTCTAACTAAACAAACAGGGAAAAAGTACCCAGAATCAAAATTGGGTATAAAATAGCAATCCAAGTTAGATAAGCCCGTAAAAGTTGACAATGGAGTAGCTATGACAGAGAGTTCAAGTGTTACCAAAGCTGCAATCGAACTGTTCGATCTTCGAGGTACATTGTTTTGGATAGAAAGTCAATGTCAATGGTAGCCTAGCTGACAAATAAATAAGATACACAAATAACCTGAGAAGTGGGGGGTCAAAAAGATCTCAAAGAAGCAAGAACTTAGTCAAACTATACGAAATCTAAATCACATTCAATTAAACATAATTGAAGATGGAGTCAGATATCCAAGCTTTTAAGAAAGTTCACTAGCGGGGTCCAAATAAAAATATAAAGCGGATCGTAACGTAAATCAACAAAAAAGAGCATTGAAGAGCATAATAAAAATAAATACCTGATAGATGTTATCGAATTTATCGTACATAAAGCGAGTGATGATACTGGTCTTCCCGACAGATTGATCCCCCAAGAAAACCAGCTTGTATTTGGCCAGAGCTGAAACTGGAGCCATTATTATTTGTGTCTAGTCCAGTGAGAAACTATAGACCGGATCAATATCGGATCCAACGTCGAGATCTGGCCGGAGAGAACGAGACTGAAATAGAGATTGATCTATTTTGTATTTATATTAGGGTGGAGAGAGAGAGAGAGAGAGAGAGAGAGAGAGACCAGAAAATTGATTTCAACAAAATTTTCAATTTTTTCAAATGAGATTGGACCGACGGACCATCAAATCAAATATTTGTAAGTTTTTTTTTTTTTTAAATCGTTCAGTTGAATTAAGTGCGTAGACTCACCAGTCACCATGTTTACTTATGGAATTGTTGCAAGTCGCTGGCGAGTTAACTCAAATATATCATAGATTCATAGTGAAGAAGCATGTGCAAAGAGCATGATCATCTCGCTGCCTTTTTTTTTTTTTTGTGGAAAAAAATTACCAGGCTAAACTCACTGCTTTTTTTAGCTATTATCAACAACATTGAGAAGCCAAGGGTTCGAGTCCAGGGGAAACAGAAATAGCATTGAGAGCAGCCGTACTTCGCCACATTCGGTTACCCATTCAAACCCTAAAGCCGACCGTTTGAAAACCTCAGCCCCAGTGGAGTCTCCGCGCTTCCCTCCGGTTATTCTCATCGCACGACGATCACCTTACCAAACAAGAAGTAATCGACAGAGCCCTCGACGTTGTCAAAAGCTTCCCCAAAGTCGATCCTCACAAGGTTATTCCCTCAATCTCACTATTATTGTTACAATTCCCTCTAATATTGTATTCCATCAGTTGGGAGCCGAGAAAGAAATGATTTTGCGGTTGTTCTTTTCGAAAAGTGATTCATTTTTTACCGATTTAGGTTTGAAGAATCAGATTTATTTATATTTCTCTACCAAAAGTTTTCTGATCGATTAGGTATCCCTTTGATAGGTTGATCTAATATCCTTATTTGGTTTTCTAGAAAATTGCTAGTAATGAAAATAGGCTTCAAACTCTGAGATTGTTTTATATAAATCCATTTAATTGCATTTGTTTTCTGAGCATTTCTGTATATTTGGTTATCCATTTGTGTAATGAAAACTTCAGGTTGATTGTCTCAATAGGAAGCAATTTGAGTTGTAGTATTAGCTTGCTGAAACTTAATGTTGCTGAAATTATTTCCTTAGGTTTGTACTAAAGCTTTGGAGTTTATGTATATTGGTTATGCATGCTAGAAAGAAGAATGGAATTCAAAACCCAATTTCTATGGATCATTTGCCTCTTATGCTGGCATAGCCTTAAGATAAACTATCCAATTATTGACTTTTTATTTCTGATTTTTAAAGAAAAATGTACGAGTTCAAATAAAAAACTTCTGCTTGCTTAATTTAGGGTAGGAAGTTAGGATTTCCATGAAAGGTGTTGGCTTTTGTCAGTTTTAAGTTCTTTCATTGCTAGACACATAACCTTGAACCTTGGAAGCTTATTAACCTTTTGAGGTATAATTCTTAACTACGAGCAAGAGGGAGGTGTATATTTGGTAACGTTAAAAACGTTAATAAACTCTCCTCAGTATCAGGGTCAATTTAAATTTTTTAAATGTTCTTTCTCTTTTGTTAATTTTGTGATCTCCATATTGTAATGATATGGCAATCTTCGAAGAGCTAACTTTTGTCCTCGGTCACACGTTGTAATGATATGAATATTTTATCACTTCTGTTTCATTTTTCTTTCGATATTCTGGAGTAAGTTATAAGGTATTGATCTTTGGCTTATCTATGGCATTCTTGTCTCCTTTTCCCATCTTTATGCGATTTTCTACCCTGTATTTATCTCTAAACATTGCTTTTCCTTGTTTCATTAGTGAATTTTAATCCACTGCTTTTTGCTTCTTTTGAAAAAGCTTTCTTAAATACGACCGTTGAAATGATCTTTAATGTTGTTTACTTTAAGCATCAAATTTCCATTCCTTATAATAGGCGTCATCTTTGTCAATCAGTTGCAGGTGACGCCTGATGTTCATTTTCAGGAAGACTTGGGTTTGGATAGCTTGGACAATGTGGAGATTGTAATGGCTTTAGGACAGGAGTTCAAGCTGGAAATTCCAGACAAGGAGGCTGACAAGATTGATTCGTTTGAGCTTGCTATCAAGTACATATATAACCATCCAATGGCTGGTTGATCTACACAAAGCAAGGGTGAATCTTGTTGAATTTCATTTGAAAAGAAGATGACATCTACTACTCTGTTTCTGCTCAACATTTTATGTGTTTTAATGAATTTACTCCTCATAATGTTCTTAAGGCTCAAGATCTGAAATCTGTTTTGGTGGTATACCACCTTAACCTGCTTCTACACAAAACAGCCGCAGATTTCAACTTGCAATAAAATTTTTGTATTGCATGGGGGCTTTCTTACGTTTCAAATTCTTTTGTTGTCTTTTGCTATTGTCCTCACATATCGTTAGCGTTAATCCTCAACTACTGCCCTTGGCTAATGCTTTCTCGTCTTTGATCTCTCAAGTCAGGCGGTTGCTTCTTGTCTTCGTCTTTTTGTTGAAATTGGCAAGACCCTTTTCACGACCATAAGTGGAGTAAGACTCGCTTCTTTCAAGCATTGATTTCTAGATTTAGTGAATTGAAAAATGCATTTGGTCTCATGTTTTCCTCCTGGGTGTTTTTAGCTGTTGAGAAGTTATTGAAGAGGCAAACGGTTACTAGGTATTATTGCAATGGAAGCTAGTAAAAAGCAGAGAGCATTGGCTGATCACTTTGTTGTTGCAGAAGCTACTGAAAGGTACAAAGTGGCAGGCTTTGTTGTTGTGAAGCTATCTAAAGACTGCATTGGCAGGCTGTACCCGCTGTTCATTCGTTTGTGATCGAACTACCAAAGCAAGAATATCGCACAATCTTTGCGTCAACATTGAAGCAATCTTGAAAATGGATGTGAAACTCGTGGTGTCACCACATTAACGATCATATATATCATGATTTTCAATTGAATGAAAGCCCAAATATAGCTAGGTCCTTTATTCTTTGGGTTGATGTGATCAACTGTAAGATTACATCAAGACTTATTATCTGTATTAGTTTAAACTTCAAGACAAAGATAAATTACTGGTTACTCTTCAAAGTTCGCTTCAGACAACTCCAATGAAAGCTTCCCTAAAAATCTTCTTCACCCTGTTTTTGTTTTGGTGTAAAAATCTCTTCAAACTTTATTGTAAAACACACAATATAAAATAAGGAAACAAATTCAATCAGAGCATCAAGCTAATTCAACCGAAGAATGTTTATAATCGACAGGGAAATAGCAGACAACTGGAAGGTATCGTTATTTCTCTTTGTTAATGGCGAAACCACACCTTCTTTTTCCTTGAACCCATCTTCACAGGTAGTAGAAGCATCCATCACTGAACTTACATCAATATTAGCATCATCGTAGTGCTTAGCCTTGTAATGTTGGATGGCCTGTTTGGTGTTAGGGATAGCATCAGAATAAAGATCAAAGCAATCATGCAAGCATGATCTAACGAAAGGGTCCATCTTTTTGTTCTTCAAGAGCTCCTTAATATATGACCTTGAATTTGTTACGTTGCGACGAAGTAACTTGATGGAAATCTTGCCAAGTTCGCGAAGATCATCAGCGCAGTGGCTTTTCGGAGCTGCTTGAATGGAAGTTACACAGAAATTGTAGCTGAGGTTTGGATCTCTTTCTGCACATTTCTTGCAAGTCTGACGTATGAGATTATCATTGGCGTTTAAGCCATGGGAGATTGAAGCGGAAAGCAACAAGAAGAAGAAGAAGAAGAGAAAGAGAGGGATGGGAAAGGAAGAGAACGTTTGCTTCATTATTTTTTTTTTCCTTTGTTATAGGTTGTGATCTCGTTGCTCTTGGTCTTGGCCATCAGAGAATTATTTATATATATAGAAAAAGGGTGCAAAGTCATGCATTTGGAAAGTGATTAGCTCGGTGGTAAAAACAAAAAATATTGAATTCGAATTTATTCTGTTTACTTTATACAATTAGTTTTAAGAGATGGTATCTAAAGTTTAGATTCGAATTTCAACATATAAAATCTTTTTTTTTATTTCAAACCCTTACATTGATAGTGTGTAAACTTATATAGTATTACAAAATCAAATGATATCATCTCATAAAAAAAAAATAAACTTTTAATGAGATTATATTACTAACCATCTGCATTAATATTACATATAACATGAAGTAATTGTGTAAATTGACAAGTAAGAAATGGGAATGTTAGATTTTACCGTTAATGGAAAAAGATTTGTGAGTTGGGTCACATGGTCCAACGGCTTGGTTGGGCTCCTACTTCTTACAAGGTTCATGGGTTGCCTTGTTGGATTTTCAACATGCTTTTATTGCCTTCCTAAAAATGGTTACTGATGATTAAAGAATGAGTTTGCTCCAAATTATTCATGTAACGTCCCAATTGAATGTTGTTCCTACGCCCCGATTTAACAACAACAAAAAAAAAATCCCACGCTTTGCTTACAAGTAAATGGAGTACAATGGTAGGCAAATAAATATTGCTTCCTTCACATCTCACACCACTCCAATAGAAATTTCAAATATCTAATTATTTTTTTAAGTTATAAAACGGTTACAAATATTTAGATTTATGCTTATAAATTTATTAAGTTCATAAATCAACCGAGTTAAACTTCTTATTTTCAAAAAATCTTATACTGGTTCCAGGGCCAATTTTCTTTGAAGTAAATCCAAAGGTCTTAGCTTGTTTCTAATCAGGAAACAAGGCCTTTATATTGAGGATCACAGGAGCTAAAGGATTAGCTACTGGCTAGGTTTTGGAAAAATTGTTGCTTGGTAATTTCCTAAGAGATAGGAAGGGATAATAGAATTGAGGCTTTTCTATTTTTCTATTTCTAACTGATGTTCTTTAGTCCTATAATTCCTATGATAGTTTTTGTTCAGAAACACAAGCCTTCTTAACCAAGAATCTGATCTGTCTATGAAATGTAGTCGATGATCATCCAACATAGGATTTTCTTGTCCGAAAAGAAGATCGAATATTCTAAACGTTGGTGACTTATTATTATCATCTCTAATAAGTTACGGACATAAATGTACCATTAGAATGTATTGTCAATCATTACAAAGCGACAAACTATAAAAATGCAACAAGAACTGCTCAATTCCGTAATACGTTCTTCATTCAAGTAAATTCTTCATCTAGACCAAAGACTAGAAACCTCAATCAACTTCAGCTAACAAGTCACTCTCTTTACAAAAGACATGC
>JBBYHK010000022.1:3578684-3590285 GCA_038382065.1 Adansonia grandidieri
CCTCTTTGGTAGTTAGAATGGGGAATTTAAATGTAAGTTTTTATATTCGATTTATAGCTTTATTCTTTTTTACTTAGTATTGAAGTTCATGCGCTAATAAAGAAGAAAGTTGTACTTCCTGTGTTAGAAAAATTCATTTCTTCGCGTAAATTAAAGAGGAAACTTTATTATGGCTTTTTCTAAAAGGAAAATCTACAGCTTGAAGATTTGATTTATGAAAATGTTTTTTTTTTTAAATGATGAAATTGTGGAAAGTAAATGATTGGAGATATTGCCGATGGAATGAGGTATTTGAACTTACCCAAAAGAGATAATTTGAGGAAATACTAAGGACTTAATGTTAACTAACAAAGCCTGCTGAGTGAACGAGAGGAATTATTGAAGTTAGGTAAAGTTATTTGCATCAAGTTAGTTATTTTTTTTATATTAAAAATTAGAGATAAGAAATATAATATAAATTAAAAGATTTTAGTATATGATACTCATAGTAAATTTCAGTCCTAAAAAATTATGAAACTTATCAAGGTTAATGTATATATACGCATATAGGATAATAATTCTCCATTTTTTTCTAGTATAGATAAATAATAAATGGTAGAATTAAACCTAATTTTTTATTTAAAAGATTGTTTGAGAAAAACTACAAATATGATATTTAAAATTTAGAAATATGGAAATGTTTTAAAATTAATATCTTGAAAAAGTTTTTTTTTTATATTAAAAAAATAAAAAGTACTGAAATAAGGGGAGGGATCGAAAGAAAGGGAGAATAGTGGAAAATAGCGGAAAGGGAGGTAGACGGGGGAGAAGACACCTACGTGCTAAGTCATTTGTCGAGCCAATAATTGTTTTGTCTTGGATTTGAGTGGATAAACGTCGATCTAGACGAAATTTATCAGATTAACTTCGATCCACTTAATCCGAGAGACGGATCGACTTCAAGCTATTCGATAAACGTTAGTCAGCCTTTCATAAGATTTATATTATATTTATATATTTTATTATATTATAATTATATTTAAAATATTTTATATTTATATAAATTTTAAAATATTAATAATTTATATTATAATTTTTTATTATATATTCATATAGTATCATATTTTTATTATTTTATATATTTTATATTCATTCGTATAGTTATATATGAAATTACCATCTTCACCCCCCTTTCTCTTTAGCTTGCTCTTGACTTTTTCCCCTTTTTACTCACTCTTCTTCATAGTCTCCCTGCATTCTTTATCTCTCTCTTCTTTGAAGCTTAAAAATTTTAAAAAATATGACATAGCATTTATTTAATTACATCTCACTATCTAATTAATAATAGTCACTATCTCAATATTTTTTAAGATTCCATTGAAGGGATAATTTAATAGACGGATTATAATTTTAAGTATTTCATTAGACATTTTTTAGTTTAGTATCGTATTGGATCTTTTGCGGTAGTTTAATGTTTTATACGATATTAGGTTAAGCCACTCATGCATGAGTGGAAAAAATAAACTTTAGACAACAACATATATATTTTTACAAACAATTTTTTAATGAAATAATAGTTTTTTATATTATGTATAATTACTATAGTGTAATTAATTAATTTTTGTTTTAAATTATATATGGCTCACGAAAATATTATGCTAAACCCATAGCTTTAAGTGGACTTTTATATAATCTTGCATTGTGATTGAATGATTGAGAATTATAAAAAAAAAGAACTATAGGTGTGAAATATTTTCGTTTTTTAAGAAAGACACTTTTTTTAAAGAGGGTGATATCTTTTTTTTTAATGTAATTTTATTAAGGGAGCTGATGAATTTTTTAATATATTGTATAAAATTTAAAAATACATAAATAACTTTATAATAATGTTATTATTTAATTTATAAAATTAATTTTTTTATCAATATCCTGATTGAATTAATATTACTTGATTCGTAATATTAACTCAGTCATAGATTTTATAGTAGTGTTAGATTACAGTTCATCTACTTTGTAGGTAGATGAAAAAAATAGTAAGATATTGTGTTTTTTTAAAATGCAAATGTTTAGGTAAGGTTTATAAGCTCATCCAAGCTTAGCCTGAAATATTAATAATTTTTTTATCCAAGTCATTCATATTTTTAAATAAATAATCCAAATTTGTTTACGTCTACTTATGTTTTATATTTTAAATATTTTTTATTTAATATTTAATTATTTAATTATTTATAAGTTTTTTGTTAATATTCTTTTAAAAACTTATGGTATAACTTTTATTATAAAAATATTTCAACAAGTCAACAACAAGTATAAAAAATATAATTATATTATAAAATCTAAATATTATAATAAAAATACTATTTAAGTCGATGTCAAACTTAAAACTTTTCGCCCAATGTTTGACTTTTTTTTTTTACATGGGCTTATTTTTTTTATCAAACCCATTATTCGCCTCTAATATTTTTGTTCAAACTATCTTAAATATCAATAACTCAACTTTTAAATAAATTTAGTGGATAAATATATATTTAATTTAAAATTTTTATAATAATATCTTTTACAAATTTTGAATTGAGTCAATGTCATTTATTCAATGATCTTAAACTTGGTTAAGAATTTTATACATAATTAGATCTTGTGATACGCATGAAAGGATGCAAAATTTTATTTTCACAACATAAAAATAAAAAAATAAAATGATGAATAGTTATATATTAATGCATGGTGAATATAAAATTAAAAATAATTTATAATAATAAATTTGAATTTAAAATTTTTAAATTTAATAAATTGACAAGATACCAAACTTAATCGCTCCAATTATGTATAGTATTAGATGTAAATATACATGTACAAATATTGCCCCTTGTTTTTATTTTCACTTTTTTTTTTTAAATTTTTCTTTCTCCCTTTCTCTTTCTATATATATATATATATACATACATGTATATATTTTTTAAGTTTTAAATTTAATTTTTGCTGCTTCTGCTTCTCTGCATCCTGCATATATCGACGTGACTACCCAATTAAAAAACTTATTCTATCTCTATTTTTATATCTATATCTTTGCACGCTCTTTTGACATCACAGGTACACTCTTCCGCTGATCGAATCCTACTTCTTCATTCTCATTGCCGTCTTGTTGGTATGTTAAGATTGTTTTTTTTTTTTTAAATTATTTTTATAAAATTCTTTGGATTTTGTCAATCTGTCTGGATGCAGAGATAAAAAGAGGAGACAAGTGGGAAATAGTTGGAGGAATCAAGGCTGGGATATATGTCCTTCAATCAATCAAGGTCCGATAAAAGCGAGCAACAATACCGAAAATTCGGGCGATCCGCTAACTCTAGTCAGCAGCGGACCTCCTCAGGCGCTTACGGTAAGGGCGCCGGCGGTGTGCCGGCCCCTTCACCGTCTCTTTCTTCCTCTTCTTCTTTACCTTCCAGTCGAAGGTAACCTCAACTTAAAGTAATGCTTTAGGCTTTAGGATTTGTTTTGTTGTTTTTCTTTTCGTTTGATTGTCAGTTTAATTAGGGTTCCTATACGATTAGGGTTTTCTATGCAAATTTCATGAATCGATTTTTTATTTTTGTTGGTTGTGTGGTCCTGATATGATAGTTTTAAGAAGTCCAATTATGCACAAAGAGGGCAGTCTAAGGTAAATTCACCGGCTTTGAATTCTTCTGAGCCTAGTAACGCTTCTGCGACCCGTAACATACATAATGGTGCACATATACAGTCCATGTTACAGGGTATGATTCAAAATTCATATGCTTGTTTCTCTTTATAGATTTATAATCGAAGAAAATTGGATTATTTTGATGTTATTTGCATGTGTTGATTTTTTGTTCCTTGTAGGAGCATCTGATGCACCAGTTGAAGGCGGTGCTGCCAAGCCGGTTGAACTGCCCGCCACTCAGAGAAGCAACCAAGCTGTTCCAAAGTCTCCAACTTTTCAATCTTCCACCATGAGTTCTGACAGTAGTTTCCCGACAACACCTGTGAAGGGTATGTTTCTGTTGTGCTCGGTGTACTAAACTTATAGGATCAAAGTTACTTCAATTATGAGAAAACTGGGGGTTCTTCAATTTATTAGTAGATTAGCAGTAATAATGATTTGTAGTATTTTGGCTGTTTGTTTACCAGTATAGCATCTCAATCTTTAAGCGATTTAACTAATTAATGTATTAATTGTTTCTAATGGATTAACTGCAGGAGATGCATCCAAATCATTCTCTTTACAGTTTGGGTCCATAAGTCCTGGTTTCATGAATGGAATGCAGGTATCTTACTATTCATATTGTTGTTCCACCTTTTTGCTATTTGAAACCTTGTTTCTAACAGCAGATGTTGTCTCCCCATTTGTATCAGATTCCAGCTCGAACTAGCTCAGCACCCCCAAATTTGGATGAGCAGAAACGTGATCAGGTTTGTTTCTCATTGTAAATGCACGGTAATGGTGCATGTGTGATATGATATTGATCCAATTTAGGCAGTTTCGGGAAAGCAGGAATGGACAAAGTGTTTTCTGCTGCTATCTTGGCTGCTAAAATGGACAAAATCTTCTTTTCTTCTCTATTGTCACTAATCAGAGTCGGAGAGACCTGCGAGACTTCGATGATGTTTTTGCACCTCATTTTTTTTTCTTAAAAAAAATTCAAAAGATAAGTGGATCGTTAAATCTAGTGATTGTCCTCCATGTAGTTTAATTTTTGAAAACCATGAAACGTTATACTGCTTAAAACTAAAAGAAAAAGCTTCCCTTTTGTTCACTATGGTTACATTTTCAAATATTAACAGACAGAACACACTGTAGAACCTAAGTATAATTTGAATATGACATGTTTGTCTATCATGTTCATGATCTTCATGCTTTTTAACTAATATAGCTTTGGATTCTTAGGAGTTAACTTTGTTTTAAATGGCGTTTTAAATGGTATTTTAACTGCAGGCATGCCATTCTTCTTCTGGACCTGTGCCAAATTTGCCAACTCCTGTTCCTAAGCAGCAGCCACCAAGAAAGGATTTAGTTGCAACTGACCAATCTAATTCTGGGGAAGCTCATCAAGTGCCCCAGGTCAAAAAAGATGTACAAGCCTCTGCGGCACACCTTGTGAACCAGACACAGAAACCATCTGTTCTTAATATGCCCTTGACTTCTACGCAGATGCCATTTCATCACCAGCCTCAGGTTTCCATGCAATTTGGTGGGCCTACTCCACATATTCAGTCTCAGAGTGTGACTGCTACATCAATTCAAATGCCAATGCGTATGCCATTACCAATGGGTAATGCACCTCAGGTGCAGCAGCAAGTGTTCCTTCCAGGTCTTCAGCCTCATACATTGCCACCTCAGGGGATTATGCATCAGGGTCAGGGCTTGAGTTTCACGCCATCCATGGTTGGCCAGCTTGCACCCCAATTGGGCAACTTGGGGATGGGCATCACCCCTAAGTATTCTCAACAGCAGGGAGGGAAGTTTGGTGTTCCTCGTAAAACCACTCCTGTAAAGATTACTCACCCTGACACTCATGAAGAACTAAGGCTTGATAAACGAACAGATACATGTTCAGATGGTGGGCCATCAGGTCCAAGGTCTCATAATGTAACTTCTCAATCTCAGCCGATTCCATCTTTTGCACCTTCTCATTCAATGAACTATTTTACCAATTCTATGTTTTATCCACCGTCAAGCTCTATGCCATTGTCTAGTAGCCAGCTGACACCCAATGCCCAAGGGCCAAGATTTAACTATTCTGCTGCCCAGGGTCATCAAAACATTTCTTTTATGAATTCAGCGGCAGCCCATGGTTCATTGTTAGTTAATAAATCCGTAAATCTTACTCGTGGTACTGCAGAATCACCAAATTTGGAGCCTGCACCTGATGCACGCAATGTGACATCCTCTGTTCCCTCAGGTAAAAAACTGGTTTCAGTTAAGCCAGCTACTGTTTCTGCTGGAGAAAAGGTGGCAGCTTCCTCTCTATCAAGTAGCTTGCCTCCTATTGAAAAGGTCGAGTCACCAAAATCTTCAGTGCCAGCTAATGAGGTTAGCTCATGTAAGGCTCAAAGAGACTTGGATACTTGTCAAGAGATCTCTGTACTGCAGCCAAAGCTTGGAAGTGAATCATTAAAATCCGAGTCTTTACCAGCTGGAGCTAAACTGAAAGAGGGAGTTCTAGCTACTAAGTTGGGTGAGAGCTTGCCATCTAATTCTGTATCTGCTGCTCCTGCCACCACATCTGAGGAGTCTATGCCAGTTTTTGGCAGCAACGAAGGCAGGAAAAAGAGTTTGAGTACATCAAACTCTATGAATGATTATCAGGAGAAAACAGGCACAAAAGTACATATTCAGCCATCAAATCAGGTATTTTCCTTGCGTTTTCCTTATATTGTTTTTATTGCACATGTAATGTTTTGTTTGCATGTATTTATCTTTTGCTTCACCCATTGTTGAACAGTCTACACCAACATCCAACTTGGCTTCCCACACTACAGAACTTTGTATGTCCTCAGACAATGTAGTTTCTGAAATTGTAGAGGCTGAAACTGCTTTAGCATCATCAGCAGCTTCTGATGTTTTATCGCAATCCACCATGGAATTACCATCAATTAATGATGCTTCAATTTCTTCCTTAGAACTGAAGACAGACAGCAAGAAAGAAGGCTTAACGTCTGTTTCATCTAAAATTTCTGATACTGGCAGTAATTTTGGTAGCTTGGACATACATGCCAACATGGATGGTTCTTCCAAGCTGGATGAGCAACCAAAACCTGAAAGTAGTAGAATTCAGGATGAAGAGGAAAAAGAGTTACGTGAAGAGCACTTGATAGATGATGCTAGTCTTGAGATTCCTTCTCAAAAAGTTCCCTTGAAATCTATGGAGCTTAAACCTGATCAGAAATCTGCCTCGAAGGCAACAGCTAGCAGCAATGATATTCCAACCTCAGGAACTGCATTTAGGGTGATTGATGGTATGGGGGCTAGCTTAGAAAATGAGGGAATCACTGATAGTATAGATGACTCTACCTCTAGAATTGCTGACTCTACAGATGTTGAAGATTCTTGTGTTGATATCGACTTTGTTTCCGATGCATCTTCAAGCGCCACTGCTAGCTATGAGATCACTGTTACTAAACCTGTTGCATCAGACCGGAAGTTCTCTCATGTCCCAACTCCAGATCTCTCAGTCCGGACTTCAAAATATGAAGGGGAAGGTGTTCCTGTAACTAGTTCAGACTACAAACCTGCTGCGGAACTCAGTAGGACAAAGAGTACTGTAACTACAGGGAGGAAGAAAAGAAAAGAAATTCTTCAGAAGGCAGATGCTGCTGGGATAACTTCTGATCTCTATATGGCATATAAAGGTCCTGAGGAAAAGAAAGAGACAGTCATACCTTCAGCAAGTGCAGAAAGCAATTCCATTGGTGTTGATTTGAGGCAGAAATCTCAGGATGCCCCTCAGGTGGATGCCGCAGAAAGTGAGAAAATTGAACGGAACAAAGCTGAATTGGATGATTGGGAAGATGCTGCTGACATCCCTACACCAAAATTAGAAACTTCAGATAATGGCAAAAAGGCTCATGCAGGGTTAGTAAATCATGAGAAAGATGGGAGTGGGAATATAGTGAAGAAGTATTCCAGAGATTTCCTCCTTAAGTTTGCAGAGCAGTGCACTGATCTTCCGCAGGGATTTGAGGTTGCTTCTGATATTGCTGAGGCCTTGATGGCTTCCAATGTCAATGCCTCTCACCTTGTTGGCCTTGATTCATATCCTAGTCCTGGTAGAATAATAGATAGACGATCTAATGGATCTCGATTAGATCGCTGTGCTAGTGGAATGGTTGATGATGACAGATGGAGTAAGTTACCTGCTTCTTTTGGCCCAGGGAGGGATTTTTGTCTTGATCTTGCCTATGGTGCTGCTGCCAGTTTTCATCCTGGCCAAGGAGGTAACTTTGGTGTTCTTAGGCACCCACATGCGCAAACACCTCTGCCATATATTGGAGGGATATTTGGTGGACCAATGCAACCTATGGGTCCTCAAGGAGGGATGCTGCGAAATAGTCCTGATGCTGACAGGTGGCAACGTGCTACTAACTATCAGCCGAGGGGTTTGATTCATTCTCCACAGACTCCATTACAGATGATGCACAAAGCTGAAAGGAAGTATGAAGTGGGAAAAGTGGCCGATGAGGAAGAATCCAAGCAAAGGCAACTGAAAGCCATTTTGAACAAATTAACTCCCCAAAACTTTGAGAAACTCTTTGAGCAAGTAAAAGCAGTAAACATTGACAATGCAGTCACACTCACTGGCATCATCTCACAGATCTTTGACAAAGCTTTGATGGAGCCTACTTTCTGTGAGATGTATGCAAACTTCTGTTATCATCTGGCTGGAGAGTTGCCTGATTTTAGTCAAGACAATGAGAAGATTACCTTCAAGAGATTGCTGCTGAACAAGTGCCAGGAGGAATTTGAGAGAGGGGAGAGGGAGCAAGAAGCAGCAAATAAAGTTGAGGAAGAGGGTGAGGCTAAACAGTCTGAGGAGGAAAGAGAGGAGAAGAGAATAAAGGCACGAAGACGAATGTTAGGCAACATTAGACTTATCGGGGAGTTGTACAAGAAGAAAATGTTAACTGAGAGAATAATGCATGAATGCATCAAGAAATTACTTGGTGAGTATGAGAATCCTGATGAGGAAGATGTTGAGGCTTTGTGCAAATTAATGAGTACAATCGGAGAAATGATTGACCATCCCAAAGCAAAGGTGTATATGGATGTTTATTTTGAGAGGATGGCAAAGTTGTCTAACAACATGAAATTATCTTCTAGGGTCAGGTTCATGTTGAAGGATGCTATTGATCTGCGAATGAATAATTGGCAGCAGAGGAGGAAAGTTGAAGGGCCTAAAAAGATTGAGGAAGTGCACAAAGATGCCGCTCAAGAGAGACAAGCAAAAGCCAGTAGGCTTGCTCGTGGTCCTGGAGTCAGTCCTGCTCCAAGAAGAGCACCCATGGATTTTGGTCCACAAGGTTCTATGTTATCTTCACCAGGTGCTCAGATGGGTAGTTTTCGTGGGTTGCCCACGCAGCCCCGTGGTTTTGGGGCTCAGGATGTTTGCATGGATGACAGACAGTCTTTTGAGGCTAGGACTATGTCACTTCCCTTGCCTCAAAGACAAATTGGTGATGATTCTATTACTCTGGGCCCCCAGGGTGGTCTTGCTAGAGGTATGTCTTTTAGAGGACCGCCAGCAATGTCTGCTACTTCCCCAGCTGATGTTTCTCCGACTTCAGGAGATTCAAGAATAATGGCTCCTCGTTTGAATGGTTTTAGTTCTCTATCTGAGCGGACTAATTATGGTTCCAGAGAGGATCTCATGCCAAGATTTGCAGCGTCAGCTGCTCATGGTCAGTTGAGTCCCCAGGAGCATGCCATGAATTTTGGTAATAGGGACTTGAGGAATCCAGATCGCAGTTTGGATAGACCTCTTGCAGCTTCACCACTTGCACAAGGCCAAGCATCAGGTTTCACTCGAAATATTCCTCAAGAAAAGGGCTGGTCTGAGGAGCGCCTACATGATATGTCCATGGCAGCAATTAAAGAATATTACAGGTATATAAATATGCAAAAATGCACCTACATTTGCATATGGATGCCTTTTTTCTTTTTGGGTGCTATATGGATGCCTATTTGCACTTGGGATTTAGTCATCAGTTGAAAGTTGAAATGTAAAGTTGTAAACTGCTCTTGAAAAGGGTTGTTAACTGATGTTTGGGTTCAGGATCTAAAATATCAAATTTACCAGTTGGAGTCTAATATTCCAACTACAATTAACATGCCCAAATGCTGTATTATCATATAATCATATTTAGAATATTGCTTGGACTTAAAGGACGTTGAGATTTGAAGGTTCTTTTTTTCTCAAAGTATGGTTAAAATATTTCTTACACAATTTTGGTATTAATACTGATGGCTAGATTTACAGTAAGCAGTGCAGCTGTTGATGATAAACTTGAGAGTTTAATTACATATTTATACTGCTGTCCTTATTTTATTTACAGTTGTTGATGTTATCACCTGGTTACTTTTATCTAGTCCTTTGAGCATCATTCCCTTTTAATCCTTACAGTGCTAGAGATGAGAAGGAAGTTGCTTTATGCATCAAAGATTTAAATTCTCCAAGCTTCCATCCCACAATGATTGCTCTTTGGATAACGGATTCCTTTGAGAGAAAAGAGATGGAACGGGATCTATTGTCCAAGCTGCTTGTCAATCTAGCGAAGTCTGTTGGTGTGTTGAACCAAGTTCAACTTATAAAAGGGTATGAGAATCATTTAACAAAATTTACTGACCGATTTTATATAAGCAGTTGAAATCATTATGTTTATGAGTTAATTGTTATTGTGGTTCAGGTTTGAGTCTGTTCTGGGCACATTGGAGGATGCAGTGAATGATGCTCCAAAGGCTGCAGAATTTCTAGGTGGCATTTTCGCCAAAGTCATAGTAGAAAATGTGATACCCCTGAGGGAGATTGGGTGTTTAATACATGATGGGGGAGAGGAACCAGGGCGTCTCTTAGAAATAGGGCTGGCCGGGGATGTTGTTGGAAGCATTTTGGGGATAATTAAAAGAGAGAAAGGGGAAAGTGTGTTGAATGAAATTCGAGAAAGATCCAATTTACGATTGGAGGACTTTCGGCCTCCAGATCCTTACAGATCAAGGATATTAGAGAATTTTATTTAGAGAGGAGAGGATAGTGATGCATGCTTAGCTGAGCTCAGCTCATCTCATCTCAATGTATTTTCTTAGAAGAAATTCTTCATGTGTAGTGTACATGTTGTCAATTGGCAAAAATTATATTTCCTTTAAATATGGGTTTCTTCTTGGAAATGTTCACTTCAATTATGAAAGTTCAAATGGTGCAATGCATTCCAAAACCGAAAGTTGGTATTCGTTCTCTAAACTCCAGCAATTTGGTCTTATCTCTTGACTTCTTTGGTTCTGGAGATTCATGATGCGTATGCATTTGTAATTATACATATAAAAACTCGGTTATGGACATGTTCATTTCAATTATGAAAGTCGAAGAATTCTCTTAGGCAATAGGTTTTATTTTTCACTATTGATGTTGTCGTATTTATCTGAAATGTTCCGAATAGTGGGAAGGGGTAAATCCTCTATGGTTTAAACATTCAATTTCTGAATGTGTATTGAAAGATGTTAGCTAGTTTCTTTGGTGAAACTGAAAGCAAAAGAACTTTAGCTTTCTAATATCGCGGGAAATTATAGTCCTTTACTAGTTGTTGTTATTATTTGTTTTTATTGTGATCAAAGTTGGTAGTTTTTTCTTTTCCTTTCTTTCATACGGTTAGTAGCTTTGTGTCGAGCTGGTAGCTGACATTAGCTCTGCGCTTCTTTAATTATATGCGGACAAACATGATGTGAACTATTCTGTTGTATCATTGAAATGCCATCAGGTTTCTAGAATGAGGGATCTTATACTGTTAATAGCTGTAGAATATCTTATTCGCTCGATTCTGAAGTCTACTTGCATGCTGAATTCAAGTTCTTTGTTGTCCGGGTTGTTTCTGATGATAGGCCTTTGGTGGCTGAAA